>MNCI01029653.1:73156-98875 GCA_015680685.1 Gnetum montanum
CACCACAAGGAAACCAAGAAAAAGCTTGAAACTGCTGTTGTAACCAAAAACCTCGATTGCTAGAATAAAAAAACCAAGGATCCTCAATGCAAGTAATTCCCAAACCTCAAATCCCTAAGGCCTCTATAGTAGAAATGGGATTTGAGGCACCCTGACCTATCTAGTAAATCAACCAGGGACTTAGGAAATGCAAATCATGGAAATCTAAATAAATATAAATAATATACAAATAATAAATTTATTTTTGAACACAAAACTCAAAACTTAAAACTTTATTGAGAAAAGAATAAAGAATAAGTTAGAAAAATGTATGCAAATGATGCCTAGATGAGCAAAAAGAAGGTTCACTTGTGCAAGAGTTCAAAGCTTGTTGAAGCCAAAGTGTTCTCTAGGTGCTAAGCCACTCTTGATGTTATCAAACCTTTATTTGTTGTTGTAACCTTGCATCTTCCATTTGGGTCACTACTAGGGGGGATGAGAAAGGTGGAATATTTGGATGCCAAGTTGCTCGATGCTGGGTTTGAAATCCCATCAATGCAATGTTAATGCCAAAAATCCACCAAATCTCAAGGCCTCACTGCTTCCATGTTGGAGTTCAAGAGGATGCAAGTATGAAAACTTGCAAGAGCTCTTGAGTTCCTAAAAATGTCATAATGTGAAATTGTAAAAAATGGCTAAACTTTGGTGAGAATTGCTTGTCAAAAATTACTAAAACTATTAAAAATTGTTGAACTGCCAAAGTACTTGTGTATCAAAAATTGTTGAACTTGTCCGAAACATGGAACCTCTCAACGATGTTGGAGGCTGGCTTTTATAGGACCTTTGGCCATGAATGGGCTACAAATTATCCATGATTTGGTTGCAAATTATCTATGAAATGGTTGCAAATTTAGCTAAAAATGCCTGAAAATTTAGGTGAGATGAGTGCCCAAATTTGGAGGGTTACTATACATAGTAAGTGTTTCCCCCCATGGTCATTCCATTTACTATAAATAGTAATCAAGGCACACCTTCCATACTAGAGATGAATCTTCCATGTTGAGTTCTCCACCATGCTTGTTGAAGTGGTTGGTCAATGTTGAAGTGCATGAATTGATGAATTTTACTCCTTGTGACTTCCATGCTAAGGGATTGAATTTTCCACACTAAAGGGAAATTTTCCAAGCTAGGGGAAAATTTTATAAGCTGGGGGGAACTTTCACATTAGGGGAAAACTTTGCAAGCTAAGGGGGGAGTTTCCAAGTTGTTCATTTGGTCTACATGTTGAATGAGGGAATGTTTCCAAGCCCCTCACCCTTCCACACTAGGGATAGGTGAGATCTACACCCCCCCCACCGCCCCACCCCCTCCCATGTAGGTGTTTCTAGTGTAGAAAAATGCATACCCCTCATAAAACCCATCAAATTGCCTTTTTTGAAATTCCAAAAGGCATTTTTAACCTCTCCAGTCACAAATATAGAAACTAGGTGACTTTTTTCACTTGGGAAATGAGGATTGGACCATTTATAAGGCATTTTTTAGTCCTAAAAGTATAATTTGAAATTACCCATTGTGGGTTACAATTTTCACATTTACAATGAAATTTTTCCTTGGGTTTCATGGGTTGAAAGTTGCATGATGAAGATTGGTTATAACATGCAAAATTTTGTGGTGTTTCAATAGACCCTCTTTATTGGTGCCTAGATGATTGAGCCAAGAGGCACTAACAAATAATACAAAATACCATTGAATATTATAACACTACAATGCATATAGGCCACATGAGAATTAGGCTATCCAAGTCACCAATATTGCTAATTTAAGGTCGTGGTAGGCCATGGCACCAATTTAAGGCCCTAGCAAGCCATGTTGCCAGTTTAAGGTTATAGTAGACCATTGAAAGCAAGCTCTCTTGTTAATGATCTATCAACTACATGTAGTATGACTTTAGATAGGAAAGATTGATCAAATTAGCCAACTCATTCCCATCCTTGTTGGCTATCCTAAATGCTCCATTCCGGTAGGCTCTGGTGACAAGAAAGAAACCTTCCCAGTTGGTTGAGAATTTGTCCACATGCTCATGAATGGCCTTGAGGACTAGGTCCCCCTCCTTGATCTTACGCATGGTTAAGTCATGGTGATGTTGTCACTTCTACCTCTCTCGATAGGGCTCAATGTGAGCACAAGCTTGCATACACCGCTTCTCCACTAAATCCAAGGATGCCATCTACAACTTCATACTCTATTCATCATTGATGAGGTTGGTTAAGGCTACAAGAAGTGATGGAACCTACAATTCAAGAGGTAAATTACTTTAGAACCATAAACAAGGCTATAAGGGATCATGCTAATTACCATGTTATAAGTTTTTCTATATGCCCATAGTGCATGGACAAGCTGCTCATGCCACTTCTGCTTGCTATTGTTGAGCATCTTCCTAAGCAAGTTGATGATGGCCTTGTGGCTTGCTTCTACTTATCCATTGGCTTAAAAGTAGTAAGATGATGAGAAAGAATGCTTAATACCTAGGTCATAAGAGAAATTCTTGGTTTCTTGGCTACTAAATTGAGGTTCATTGTCCATAACTATGGTCATGGGTACACCAAAATGAGCTATAATGTTGTCTAGGATAAATTTGCAAACTTGTTCAGATGTGGTATTCCTTAGGAGAATAGCCTCAACCCACTTGGTAAAGTATTCAGTTGCAGTGATGATGAAGCTATGTCTTGTAGAATACTAAGGCATTATGGGTCCAATGATATCCAACCCTCATTGTTGAAATGGCCATGTTATCTGGGTTGTATGTAACTTAGTTGGTGATACATGTATTAAGTTGCTATATCATTGGCATGTGTCACATCACTTAACCTTTTGCAAGTAGTCATTTTCCATATGGAGCCAATAGTAGCCTAACTGTCTAATCTTAGCGACCATGGCTTTAGGTCTTATATGTCCTCCACAAACACTTTCATGAATCTCCTCTAGGACTTTTCTGGCTTCAATTTTACCTAAGCACTTTAGAAGTATGCCATCATAGGATTGTCAACATAATGTGTTATCACCTAAGATGACATACTACTTCGATCACTTACATATGATGTCCTTCTAAGAAGTAGTCAGGCATTGTGAGGATTCACCATGCATAAGGTAAAATTTGATATTGTCATACCACTCCTTGGGAGGAGTAGTATGAACAATGACCACAAAGGTATCCTCAACGTTTGATGTGATGGGACTAGCATAGTCCACAGTTAAGGTGGGCAACTTGCTAAACACATCTGATGTCAAACTAAGGGCTAATGTTGCAATTGCATCAGCTATGGCATTTTCATTTTGAGGTATGTTTTGGATATTAATGTCTATGAATTATTGTAACAACTACTTTCCTAGGTCATAGTAAGGTTGTAAATGCTTAAATTTGCATGCATAGTCTTCAGTTACTTGGTTGACCATGAGTTTTGAATTGCCTTTGATAGCTAGGTGTCTAATTTCTAGGTCTTGAGCTACCATTATTCCTCTGATCAAACCCTCATATTTTGCTATGTTTTTGGTACATGGAAACCCAAAACAATAGGAAAAGGATTGGATCTCACCAAATGGAAATGTTATGATGGTAGCAGCAACAGCCCCATGGGTGGTTGAAGTTCCATCAAAGTTCATGACTACCTCATAACCCTTGAGCACTTGGCTAACTATGTTAATGTGTTCATCAAGAAACTCAGGGTCTATGGCTCCTTGGTCATCAACTAGTGAAAACTATGAGTTGTATAACTATAGCTTGACCTTTTGTTGAGGACTAAGATATGTAATGGAGGTCAAATTTTACAATTATGGCTTTCCATCGAGCTATATGACTACTTTTGTACATGTTGATCATTATGGCTCTAAGTATGTTGTTCTTGCAAATTATGTTGACTTAGCTTCTAAATAGTAGTGTCTCCATTTATTCAAAAATATGACTAGCACTAGATAATACTTCTCCACCTCAGTGTATCGGGTCTCCTGAGCAACTAATGCATGGCTAAGGTATTATACAAGAATTTCTGCCCTTTCATCACATTTCTAATAGAGTAGAGAGGTAATGGATGTATTAGAGATGGTGAGATAAATGTAAAATGGTTTACCCTCTTGTGGAGGATAGACTATTGGTGGTTGTATCAACTCTTGCTTAAGGTTTTCAAAGGCTTCTTAGCATTAAGTTGTCCACTCATAATGGACTCCTTTCTTGAGCAAGTGCTACATAGGCTATAACTTATCCATAAGCCTAGCGATAAACCTACAAATAAACTGCAATCTACCTTGTAATCCCTAAAGCTCCTTAAGGTTGGTAGGTGTTTCCAATTTGGATATGACCTTAACCTTATTAGGATCTATGTGTATCCCTGCTTTAGAGACTATAAAGCCAAGCATCATACTAGTCTTAATACTAAAGACACACTTCTTAAGATTGAGCCTAAGCTTATATTTGAGGCATCATTTAAGCACAAGATCTAGGTCATTGGCATGATCATTGGCTATCTTAGACTTCATAGCTATGTCATCTACATAATCATTTATCAAACCTAACATGTAATCACCGAAGATGTAGGTCATAGCTCTCTAGTATGTCAAGGCCAAAGGGCATTATGGTATAACAAAAGGTACCCCATGGGATCATAAAGGTCATGCTAAGTTGGTGCTCTAGGTTGATTCTAATTTGGTTATATCCCAAGAATCCATTCATAAAAGACAACAAGGCATGTTTGGCTGTAGTATCGATAAGTTGATCAATACTAGGCAAAAGAAAGTCATCCTTGATAGTTGCTTTATTTAGGTCTCAAAAATCAATGCAAATATGAATACTCCCATTTTTCTTAAGAACTACCACTATGTTGGACATCCATTATATGTAATCGATAGCCCTAATGAAACCTGCTTGGTAGAGCTTTGAGATTTCATCATGAACTATCAAGGCCAAATCAAGTCTAATCTTGTGCACTTTTTGCTTAACTAGCCTAATGCTAGGATCTAGTATGATGTTGTGTTGGACTAGACATGGGTCTAGGCTTAGCATATCTTCATATGACAAGGCAAATGCCTTAATGTTACTTTGTAAGATTTTGGTGATGCTTTGGATGCATTGAGGCTCTAGTGAGGAACTTAGTTTAAGGGTTTTCTCCTCACCACTATGTGTTGTGATAGGAATCTCAACTAGAGGATCTTCAGTTATGTCTCTTGCTTCTAAGTCAAGGATTTTGACTAGATTTTTTGGCCATTCTAGAGGTTTCTGTATTGAGGCTATGTGGTCTACAAGACTCTGAGGCTCAAGATCTAGGTAATCAATGTCGATACACTATTTAATATCACCATGAGGTCCATGTAGACATAAAGGCAAACTGATTTGCTTCCAAATACTCATACTTTGATCTTGCATATCAACCAAAAGCATATTAAGTGGCATCTAGGTAAAATTAAATAAATAAGGTTAAAATTTCATAAAACATATGCAAATCTAATGCAATCAAGGCCATCCAAAGTCATCAATGAGATAAGATCAATTCAAAAAAGTGCAATAAAGGTGAACAAAGGTCACACAAAGGTCAAACGAGGAAAAGTATAAGAAGTAAGGCTACAAATGATCAATAAATGTCACGATCTCACTAGTTTAAGGCCTTAGTGGACTATGATGCCAATTTATGGTCTTGTTGGACTATAATGCCAATTTAAGGCCTTAATAGGCCATGGTCATATGGTGTCAAATGATGGTCAAGGAAGGTCAAACCCCACTATTTGATATCATTAAAAGGCCAAACAAAGCCAAATAGAGTTGTAATAAGACAAGTAATGAACATATAAGGCTATATAAAGGCTATAGAAGGTCAACCATGTCACCAAGGCAACATAAGTTTAAAATCAAGCCAAAACATTATGTAATAAGGCAAAAACTCAAGCAAAATAGGTTATATATGATGAAATTTTGTTAATATAAGCCAAAAATAGTTAGGGTTTTTGCCAGTTTTAGGCCTTAGTGGGCCATGTTTTGAAGCTACAAGGCTATTAAGTGAGTTTAGGCATCAATTAGGGCTATTTTTAAGCTATGTTGACCTAAAAATCCAATGTTTTAAGGCTTCCATGTTGGGCTTAGCATGAAAACAGGGGCCCTTAGTATGAAGACTAAGGAAAATAAGTTTTGGAGTGCTTAGAGATCCAGAATTGAGGTCCAAGGACCTTCCCAAGGTAGCACAGATTCAAATCCATCAAAATTACGCTTCCCAGAGGTCTAAAAAGGCCCAAAAGCAAGTTCTGAAGCCTTCCCCCCCTTTATTTCCATGCTAACTAACATGGAAAAGAGGGGGTTTAGCATGGAAAATCAAAATCCAAGAAAAAATAAGGTCAAACATGGTCAAACATGTGTCAAGAGTCCAAATTTAAAACTTGTGCATCTCCTGGATTAGTTCTAAGGTAATTTGAGGTTATTTTAAGGGTCAATAGGTGGTGAAATGGCTTTCCCCGCTCCCCACTTTTTTTCATGTTGGGCATAGTATCCTCAACTTGGAAAAATAGAGGGACACTTATTTTATAAATTCAAAGTGATTTTGAGGTACTTTCACTAGGTTTCTAGGCTCCTAGGGCTATAAACTTTGATTTTGCAAGTTTTTGGCTAATTTTGGGCACATTTGAAGCCTATTTAAGTGCACTTAAGGTCTTCCCCCCTCCCCGCCCCTCTGTTTCCATGTTGGGGAAGTTACTCTAGCATGGAAGAATGGGAATGAATTTTAAAGGTTAAAATAAGGTCAAACAAGCAAAATCTTGAGGCTATGAGGTCCTGGGCTTCTCTGGCGAAGATCTTTAGCTTTTGGGAGTGTCATCTTACCTCCAAGAGTGGAAAAGCAACTTTATGCCCTTGTTTCCATACTAGGGAAGTTACTCTAGTGTGAAACAAGTAAGAATCTTAGATCTAAACCAATTTAGGTCATAATCAACCATGCATGTTATCTCTCAGGGTTGCCAGGGTCAAGGGCTATGGATCCATGTCAAAATTTTGTAGTTTTGGGCACCACTAAGTGGTTTTATGGCTTTCCCCCTTTCTTCCACACTAAGGATAGAGAGATTAGTGTGAAAAATAAGGGGGAATGGATTTTTGATCTTCTGACATTAGTTTCTTAAAGTTTGAAAACTCCAAACGATGCTATCAAGATCCTAGAGAGCATAAAAGGTCATTTGATGTAATTTTGAGATGTTTAGGAGCTGCAAACAAGTTCCCCCTTGAGTTTCCACATTGGGGAAAGCTCTCCTTAGCATGGAAAAATGGATTCCCATCATGGAAGAATCATGCATCTTAGATCTAGGCTAATTTTAACCTCAATCAACCTTTCATGTTAGCCTCCAAGGCTACCAAGCTTGAGGACTAGGGTTTGGTATCAAGTTTTGGAAATTTTGAGCATTTCTAAGTGGTTTTTTTTTTTGACTTACCCTCTTCTTTCCATGCTAGGAATGGAAATCTTAACATGGAAAATAAGGGGAAATGTATTTTTGGCCTTCTAACATCAGTTTCTTGAAGTTTGAAAGCTTCAAATGATGGTGATAAGGTCCTAAAGCACATACAAGTTTGGTTAAGGTTGTTCTAAGGTAGTTATGGACTCCAAATTGGTTTCCCCCTTAATTTCCACATTGATCAGCATGGAGGGGGGAATTCCCAATGTGGAGACACTATAAAACTCATATCTAGCCTAGTTTTGACTTTAATTGACCATGCATGTCAGCCTTTAAGGCTATCAAGGTTGAGGACTAGGGTTTGGAGTCAAAAATGGTAAGTTTAAAGGGTTTTTAAGTGGTCTTTGGACTTTCACCCTTTTTCCACACTAGGCTTCCATGCTCAGCATGGAAAATTAGGGGAAAAGGTTTTTGATACTTTATGATCACTTTCGGTCATGCATGTTGGCTTCTGAGGTTGCTCGTGATGATGGTCAATGCCTTATGTTAAAATTTGGTTAACTTGAAGGATGATGAGTGATTTTTGGACTTCCCCCCATTTTTTCCATACTAGGGCTTCCATTCTTATCATGGAAATATGGGAGGAAATCTTTTTGATCATTTTTGACCACTTTCAATCATGCATATGGGTTTCTAAGGTCGTTAGTATTAACTTCTACTACTTAATGTCAAATTTTGGTTGTTTCAAGGTTGTTAAGGAATTTCTTTGAACTTCACCTCCTTTTTCCACAATAGGGCTTCCATGATCAATGTGGAAAATTTGGGGGAAAGCTTTTTGATATTCTATGATCATTTTCTGACATGCATGTAGGCTTCCTAGGTTGTCAATGTTGCCTGCTACCATCTGACATTGAAACTTGACTATTTCAAGGATCACAAGGAATTTTTATAGGCTTCTCCCCCTTCTTCCATGTTGGGCCTTCTATGTTATATATGGAAAATTATGAGGAAGGATTTTTTTTTTAATCATTTTTGGTTGATCTGGCTATGCATGAGTGCTCACAGGGTTGCCAGTGTTAGCCATCAATGCCTAATATAAAGATGTTGCTGTTTTGAGGGCTTCATGGGGGTTTCCAAGCTTTCCCCATTTTCTCCATGGTGAGGGACAAAGGATCAGTGTGGAAGAGGTATCCCTCAATCAAAAAAGTCAGATCTAGGCTAAATCGATAGCTAATTAACCATGCATGTCAACCTCTAGGGTTTCCTGTGTTGATAGTCAATGTTGGGTGTCAAGATTTGGCATTTTGGAGGCCTCTATGTGCCTCATGCAATCTCCCCCCTTTCTTCCACACTAGGCATGATGTCCCTAGCATGGATGAGAGGGGGATTACAATTTTATACCATTTTTTACCCATTTTGGGGCTTCCGAAAGCTCTAGAAGGTTCTAGCAAGGTCTAGGAATCACCGAGCATTAAGAAATGGTCATTAGGTCATTAATTTAGGTCATTTTTACCTTCACCCCATCTATCCACATTGAGCATGAGAGGTTCAATGTGCAAGAAGCCTTCCCTAGTATGGAACACATCAAATCCCATATTTCGACCAGTTTCAACAATTTTGACAAGGTTTGGTGAGGTTCTGAGGTTGTTGGAGATGCTTAAAGGGGTTCTAGGTCATGTGGGGCCCACTTTTGGGTCAAACTTATACTAGATGAATGTTGGAAGGCAAGACTAAATGTTACCCCCCTTCTTCCATGCTAGGCACTATTGCCCCAACATGAAAATGCATGGTACCTAACGTTGCTCATGTTTTGCCCAAATTTGGAAACCCCGAGTTGAAAAAGGTAACTCTATGTTACTAAAAATAGAAATATATTCATAAGCCTAACAAATTTGTAAAATGATAAACATATTTCCATCCTAGGCATGGTATTTCTAGTGTAGATGCATGGGGGTAAGGTTGCCATAATGTTTTAAGTACCAGAATTAGTAAAAATCTCAACATTGATGCAAGTTTGGTCAAAAGGGAATTTTGAAAATTGAATTTTTTTCCCCCCATAAAACCAATGTGAACTAGGCTTTCCTCCCTTTTTCTTTAGTGCACTTGTAGTCATGGTGCACTAAATTAGCAAATGGGATCTTCTCTAGGTTTTAGATGGGTTTTACAAGTTAAGTTTTGCAAATTCTGATCATAATTATCATTCTTCAACAATAGCACATTTTAGGAGAGCTTTAATAGATATTCTTGTAGTAGCCACAACCAATCTTCAACGTGGAAGCCTTCCATCTCCCCTAAAGCCAGCGTAGAACTTCTATCTTCTCCCAATTTCCATCTATGGCACCAAAATATAGAGGAGGAAAGAGCAAGGATCCCACAATCCAAAGGACTAACAAGCATTCAAGGGAGTTTTCACAGGTTCCTAGGCCTATCTCCATTTAGGACTCATCTATCACTACTCTAAGGTAGGCAATTCTACCTATTTTTGTCTTTCTTTTTTGTGATTTTTTAGTTTTTTGTTGTCTAGATGTTGGGTTGTTTTCTCATATCTACTTTAGTAGAGGAATTAAAATGGAATTTTGATGAAATCCCATCTCCTATTTTGGTTGCTCCCATGCAAATCTATGGTTGTTTCATTGCTTTAGCTTTTGTATATTTGATTTTGAAAATACGACTTGTTGTTTTATGTTTTTTTTTTTTTCTCAAAATCTTGGGGTATGGTCATTTTTTTCAAATCTAGGCCTTAGTGTTTGTTAAAATTAAAATTTTAACAAAATCCTATGCCATTATTTTGATATTAATTTAAATTTATTTCAATAGTTTTGGCTATTTCGACCATTTTAATGGCTATATGAAATTTAGGCTTTAAGGACTTTTGGAGTTTTGCTACGAAAAAGAAAGTCAAGTTGTGTATTTTTTTTTTCTTAGTGAAATGGATGCATATTTGTGAAATTAAATATTATGTCTTTGTAGATCTTTTTTTAAGCTTTTCTATGGTTGTTGTCTCATTTAATTCGGTTTTGAAACGAGGAAGTTATGGCTATTTTCTAAACATTGCATAGTTAGTTTGTTTATGCCACATTTGTAATTTTATGTAGATTTTTGAAATTTTTATAAGAAAATGGAAAAGGTTTTTGCTATTTTCTAGTTACGGCTGCATAGCCTTTGGCTTTAGCTTTCCAACGGAGGTGGAATCACTCCGATTGGACTTCAAATGATTTTTTTATGAAGTTTTTGCTATGGTTGTGTGAATCAAGGCAAAACTCATGATTTTAGTACATTACCCAAAATAGAAGTGGTTGATATGCTTAATTTTTCTTTTTGAAGAAGAGTAAAAGCTTTTCTATTTTAAATAAGTTTTTACTATGCCTTCATGGCTTTTTCTAAGTTTATCATGCTTTTTCTAAATTTGTGCATAGTTTAGATGTTTTTTCGAAACTTATGCTTGCTTTTTTCCAAATTTGTGCATAATTTAGATTTTTTTTCTAAATTTATGTATAATTTAGACTAATATATGGTTTTTGCTATAATGTTTTGGCTATAAAGGCTATGAAATATGGTAATAATGCTTTTATGGAATTTCTCAAGCTAATTAAGAGGGAACTTTGATGAATACACCATCAGGTTTAACCTTGTATACAAGAAGTGCAAGGACGATAGGACAATGCACAACTTGTGGGTAGATGTCAATAGCACGGATCAGACCCTTGTAGCTAGAACCTCCACATCGTAGAACAAAAGTAAAGGTGAACATATAACTTCTAGTGTTTATGGCATTAAGTGTTTTATTGCTTTTCTTGATTGTTGAAATTTCTCATGTGCATGCTAACCTTTGGTTATTGCTTCACAAGACCTTCCACCTCAAATGATGTCACTATACCACTTTCACATTCACATCATGAGATACCCTCATCCTAAAGTTTGGTGATGTGACATCAAAGCAAGAGTGGCTAAAGGGACAAGCGCCTAGATACATTCAAGAAAATATCCAGTGTGTAGGTTTGCTTGATGTATTTATGGCACTTATTCCTTCCATTCCTACTGAGGAGATGTTGCATGTTATCAACTCCTTGATGAGGAGGTTGGTCACTTTAGCACCATCATCTGAGATATTAAGGTAAACATCAATGTAGGTTCTAGCCTTTTTTGTGACTTGTTTGTTGTCCCTACTAATGGGGCCAAGGTTCCCAGTAAGACAGTAAGGGAATCAGGCCATTATGAGGAAGTTCTAGAGTGGCTTGATGCCAACATGGGCCACTCTAGAATTTCAATTGATAGCTTCATGAATCCTGATGCAAAGAAATCATATCCTTTGTTTAGGTCTCATGCATTCCCCAAACTATTATCACAAAAGAAGATAATCGACCTAGCATAGTTGTGGACCTTTAAGAAGGCATTGATGGAGGGAAAAAAATTTGAGGCCTATGGAGGAGGCACCCCCAACTTCCCAAAAGAAACTTACATTTAAGCTTAAGCCATCATAGCAGGCAATTGCAAGTATGATTTTTTTAACTTTGGCTATTTCATATTTTAAACTTTTGTGGCTACTTTATGGTTTTATGTTTTAACTAGTTTTCTATGTGTTATGCTTGTAGATAAGCATCAAGTTATAGCAACCCATGCTACTGTGGAAGCAGAGAAAAGGTGTGTAGAAGAGGCACTCCTAAAGAAACCTATGGTTGAAGGACTTGTTGATACTAGTGTAAATGATCTAGATGTCTTATTTGGTGAGGTGGTACCAGGTACCTCTCCCATCATCATCCCAAAGGAGGAAGAGGAGAAGGAGCCAAGTATGCTTATGCCTCACTATTTTTGCTACATTTCACTGGTTATCTTTAGCCGGCATCCTAACCTTTCAATGATTGTTATTCTTGTAGTAGTTTCTGAGCTGCTAGCATAAGCTCCCATCCCTAAGTTTCATGCAAAACCATGGGTAGAGACTCTAGACAAAGTGGAGTTCTTGTGTGGAATGGCTAAGAACATCATCAATCAATTGCATCAGGTTGCACCTAAGATAGGTAAGGATTTTGTTTTATGTGCTTTAGTTGTAGGCTTTGTTTGTATTATGGCTATTTTGGGTTTTGTCTTACAATTTTATTTTATGCTTTGTGTAGTATCGTCTAGGGAGTGGGACTCCAACAAAGATATGGAGATAGACTCCTTACCTAGACTTCCCTCTAACATTTCCAGTGTAACAATGAAGTTGTATAACACTACCACTGATTTATCAATGTCATGTGCAAAAGCTTCATGGGAGCTAGAGAGGTCCAAGGAATTCCTATGGAAGCAAGTTGTGGCCTTGAGGGAAAAGGTTCAAAGGTAGGAGGATATGATTAGAGATCTCTAAGACCACAAAGCCTTTGTGGAAGCCCAAACTCAGGGAAGTTATAGACCAAGGAGATCACTTAGAGCCACTACTAGCATGCTGTTTAGGACAAAGTAGTGATCCTACAAGAGATGGCAGAGCAACATATGTAGTTGGACCTCATCTTCCAAAAGGTTGAGGACTAGAAGGATTACTATGCTTGGTTCATGGAGTGGGGCAAGACACAAAAGACCCACAAGCATCAGTATATGGCCGATCGTGGGCCTACCGAAAATGGCTTAAGGAGTCAATTGAACAACACAAGAGAGAGTTGTTCATTCAAGGGATCCAATAAAGAGTTCTTATCAACATTTTCAAAGTACTCTCAAGGTGGAGCAATCCCCTACTCTTCAAATCACTACCATTGTAGGTGATACTACTACAGCTGTTGTTACTTATGAGCCTCCTACTTAAACTCTTATAGATAGGTCTAGCATTCTTTTTGGCATTGATCTTGGGGATGTTAATGCCTTTTAGCCAGAACTATGTTATGGATGGTTATTTTTTGCAATCATTGCTACACATTATGGTTATGGCTATATATTATGAACATTTTAATTTTAAATTAAAATATTGGTTTTATTTTGGCTATATGCATTTATAGTAGTAAATGTTGTAAACATTGAAAATGGCTATGTTAACATTTTTGGTTATAAAATCAAATGGCTAATCGATGCGATAATAGACCAAGAAATGAGAGATATGGTAATAAAACAAATATTTGCTAGTTTTAGGCCATTGCATGCACAAGTTATATTGTGCGATTGTGGCTATATTGCTAGTTTAATGTCTTAGCAGATGATAATGCCAGTTTAAGGTCATAGTAGATCATAGTGCTAGTTTTAGGCCTTAGCAGGTCATAGTGCCAGTTTTAGGCCTTAGCAGGCAAGGTCTTAAAGAGAAAAACAAGAATAAGGCTATTTTGCTATCATTGTATCTGGTCATAGAGGCATGGGGAGGTTAAGGTAAACTTCACTTGTGTAGAGTCTACCTGTGGGCTTGTCACCTCAATTGTGGTTTACTTCCTCCATGCATCCCAAAATGCTAACTTCCACTTTAGGTTGTGGCTCTTTTTGGTTGTTTTGGTTGTGGGCTTTGGTGTCCTCCTATGGCTTATTGGTTGAAAGAGATGGGGTAGAGGAGGTCATAGGTATAGCTGAAATAGGAGTGGACTTTGGTGGACCTACTTCCTTTCATGCCTCCATCTACTTGTCTCCTTTGCTATCAAGCTTTTTCTTATGCTTCTTCCCTTGTTTGGTTGTAGCCTTTAGGTTGTCAATCATTGGCTGTAGGGAAGAGGTAGTACCATTGGCCATCCCAAGAGGTCATTGTGTAATTGGTTGGGCTCCAGTTGTTTAAGTTGTGTTGGTTTGGGAGACCTTGATGACAAAAGGTTTCCTTGGAGGTATTCGTGATGGTACTCTCACAACGAACGGAGATCTTGAGCTATGGGAAGCTAAAGAAACTTTTTCATTGTAGATGAATACTTGGGTCATGAATGGTTCTCTTGCAGATCTTTGATTATCATTGATGTTGATTGCTGGGATAACATAGGGACTATCATTAGCATTCAAAGGGTCTTTATAGACCTACATTAACTAGTTTTGTGGCCGAACTGGGTTAGAAGCATCTAAGGCCAATTCCCCCCTATGTATCATCCTATGTAGGTCATCCTTCAGTGTAAGGTAGAAGTCTATATCATGATTAGGCAATTGATGATAATGGCAAAATAGTCTAACTTGATGTATTTAGGCAACTAAGGATCATCCTTCGTTGCCTAAGTGAGATCTTTGCCTATTTCGAATAGTCACTCATGTTTCTCTCGAGTGGCTTTAGCCATTTGTTTATGTTGCATATGTCCACTTCTTAACAATTGGTATAGTAACTTGGATGGTTTTAGTGGCAATGTAGTGTATTTAGACCTACCCTTCCTTTCGAAGTTAGGTCTATTTTTTGTCAATGCATTGGTCCCAAAAGTTGATGGCTAGTTACCATTGATGGTTTTGTATATCATGGCTATGTTAAAAATGGCATTGATGCATTATAGTTTGTTGTTTTTGGCATTGACTAAGTGTCATGTGTAGCTACAACTAGCATGGGATCTGCCATAGTAGGGTGCAAAGGACTAGAAGATGGTGGCACCATCTCCATGGAGAAAACAAAAGCCTTAGGGAAAGGTTCTGTGACATTGGGTGATGTTTGTTGGAATAGCCCTCCAAGGATGTTTTCAGGCTTAGATTCTATCCTAAATTCATCCTCCTCTACCTATTTTTCCCTAAAGGTAGGCTAGTCATCTTCCTCTTCTATGGTAACCAATTGGACTAGAACACTAGAATAGACATCTTTAAGGGAAATTTCTTCATACGAGGAAGGGATGTACTCTTTCCTATCCCTGTGCATGAGCTCAAATTCCCTTTTGGCCTTAGCTTCAATTCATGTAATTAACATGCCTACCTATATTTTGGCACAAATGAAGTTATAACGGTCTTCATTTATGGCTACAAAATCGAGACTCTCCCCTCTAACTCTCAACAATCACCTACACTCAATGACTATAGGGTCTTTGTAATCATACACCCGCATGACTTGTTGGTTATGAACTTCACCAGTGAAGGTGAAGGGTAATTTGGTGGATTTTTGGAAAGACATGGCTATAATGCTGAGAGTTGTTTAAACAAAATAGGCTATAAATGATAAAATAGGAATAAATTCTAGTGAATGGAATTCAAAAACTCTTAACGGAAATGAAAATGGCAAAAAATGATATACTTACTATAATTAGTAAGTGAAGGATAAGGAGGGTTTACCCCTTTACCCGAAATAGAATATTGGCAATGTTGGCTTCAAACCTCACCTGAGTTGGCTTCCCAAGTGCCTCTACACTGGGTATGACAAAGGGGAATAAAAGGGGGATGAGATAATGGAAATCTTACATCTTCTTATTCCAATGTTGAAGAGAGGGAGAAAATTTTGAAGACCAAAAATGGAAACTTAATAATTTCCAAAGATGGTTTTGGTAGGCTGCCAACTTTCACCAAAAAGAAGGGAAAAGTAGGCTTAGTTGGTATGGAAACCAACATTAGTTTAGTGGCAAAGATTATGGCAACAAAAAATAAAGGTTTATTAAGGCTTCCACACTAACTTTGCTCTAGGGATTCATAGTAGATGTTGTGAAATTCCAACATCCAAACCACCTGCAACTTCCATGCTAAGGTTTCTGCCATGGAGGGGTAAAGTTAGCATTAGATTCCTTAGGATTTTTTACTAGAAAATGGCTTTCAACTTGTAACAAAAGCAAATCTAGTTATAAAATTAGCTTCAAACTTCACCAATGTTGGCCTTCCAACTGGTTCCATGATGGGTATGGCAGAGGAGGGAAAGAAGGGGGCTGAGATGATAGGAATCTCACACCTCCTACCTCAATATTGATGGAGGAAATGCTAGAAACCAAAGTGGGAAGTTAGTATTTTTTCACTAAAATTGGTTTTAGGTAGTCAGAAATTCTTTCAACTTAGAAAAATGGGGGAAAAGCCAACTCATGGATGAGTTGAACCACCCACTTTTAGAAGCTAGAAAATAAACATTTGGTAGTAAAAACAATGGGGGGGTAGAGATATCAATGCTAACTTTGGACTATAAAATTCACAGCAAGTGTTGTGCAAAGTCAAAACCCAACCACTTGCAACTTCCATGCTACAATTTTGATCATAGGGGAGCAAAGATCAATGTTAATTTTTTTCAAGGGTTTTGGCTACAAAAAATGAAGGAAAAGCTTGCAAACAACTATGAAAAGAATAGATTTGGTTATAGAATTTAGGCGAAGGTCCTCCTTCTAGCACCAAGAAAAACTATTGCAACCGAAAACCTCAATTTCTAGAATGAAAAAACCAAGGATCCTTAATGTAAGAAATTCCCCAACCTCAAATCCCTAGGGCCTTTGCAATATAAATGGGATTCAAGGTGCCCTGGCTAGTCCAGTAGATCAACTAGGGACTTAGGAAATGCAAATTGTGGAAATATCAATAGATCCAAATAATACACAAATAATAAATTTATTTTTGAACACAAAACCCAAAACTTAAAACTTGATAAAGAAAAGAATATAGAATAAGTTAGAGAAATTTGTACAAATGATGCCTAGATGAGCAAAAAGGGGATTCACTTATGCAAGAGTTCAAAGCTTGTTGAAGCCAAGGTGATCTACTCCATGATCCAGGTGCTAAGCCACTCTTGATGTTATTAAACCTTCCTTTGCTATTGGAACCTTGGATCTGCTAATTGGGTCAGTGCTAGGGGGTGAGAAAGGTGGAATATTTGGATGCCAAGTTTCTCCACACTGGGTTTGGAATCCTAGTAGTGTAGTGTTAACACCAAAAATCCACCAAATCTCAAGGCCTCACTGCTTCCACGCTAGAGTTTAGGAGGATGCAAGTGTGAAAACTTGCAAGAGCTCTTGAGTGCCTAAAAATGCCCCAAGTGTGGAATTGTAAAAAGTGGTTGAACTTTGGTGAGAATTTGCTTGTCAAAAAGTACTAAAACTACTAAAAATTGTTGAACTACCAAAGTTCTTGTGCATAAAAAATTATTGAACCTTGTCCAAAATGTGGAACCTCTCAATGGTGTTGGAGGCTAGCTTTTATAAGATCTTTGGGCCATAAATGGGGTTGCAAATTGGCCATGATTTGGCTACAAATTAGCAATGAAACATTTGCAAATTTGACTAAGAAATGCATGCAAATTTGCTATAAATTTAGGTGATATGGGTGGCCAAATTTGGTGGGTTACTATACATAGTAACTGCTTTCTCCCATTTTCATTACATTTACTATAAATAGTAACTGGGGCACACCTTCCATGCTGGAGATGAATCTTCCATGTTGAGCTCTTCACCATGCTTGTTGAAGTGGCTAATCAATGTTGAAGTGCATGAATTGATGAATTTTTTTCCTTGTGACTTCCATGCTTGGGGATTGAATTTTCCATGCTAGGGGGAAAAACTTTCTACACTAGGGAAAATTTTTTAGGCTAGGAAAAACATTCACCATGCTTGTTGAAGTGGCTAATCAATGTTGAAGTGCATGAATTGATGAATTTTTTTCCTTGTGGATTCCATGCTTGGGGATTGAATTTTCCATGCTAGGGGGAAAAACTTTCTACGCTAGGGGGAAAGTTTTTAGGCTAGGGAAAACATTCACATTGGGGTGAAACTTTCTGGGCTAAGGTGGGAAAAGTTTCCAAGCCAAGGAAAAGTTTTCAAGTTGTGCATTTGACCTTCACAGTGAAGGGGAAGAAAGTTTTCAAGCCCCCCATCCTTCCACTCTAGAGGTAGGTGAGATCTACCCCCTTGTACGTGTTTCCAATGTAGAAAAATACATACCCCCATAAAACCCATCAAATTACCTTTTTTGGCATTCCAANAACCCCAAAAGTATAAATTATGTGAAAATTCCCATTGTGGGTTACAATTTTCATGTTTACAATGAAATTTTACCTCAAGTTTTATGGGGTGAAAACTGCATGATGAAGATTGGTTATAACATGCAAAATTTTGTGGTGTTTCAACTACAAATGCTAAACTCAAAGTTCTTAGGGCATTTTACATCAAACGCAAATAGTTTGTTGCCTAGTTCGTTAATGTCAACGAGCTATTCCCAACAATGCCCTATCCTTGGAATGTACCCATTCCAACCCACATTGGTGAAGCTACATGAACCATGCAAAATCTTAGGAGTGAGGAGAAGATGAAAGCATTATTGAATGCTTTATGTATTCCACTAGAAATTGCAGCCACAGCGTGACAATCACAACAGCCTTAACCACCACATGCACCTGAAGCAAGAGAAGGATGTTCGAAACCTCAAGAGCCTATACTACTTAGGACCATTTAATCTTCTTCCTTATTTTCACACCATCAAAGAAATTTTTTTTATCAAATTTTGTCCTAGTATTTAATTTTGTAGTCTTGAACACCACAAAATTTTGTCATGATTATATATTCGTACACTCAGGCACTTAGTGTTTATTTATGTTTGTCATATGTCTATCATTAGCTAATAATCCCATACCTTCCCAAATTTATAAAGAACTTGAGAATGAGTTTTCATTCAGTCATGGGGGTATGATGAATTGTAGACTAGTTGTGTCAACTAGGCCCCATCAACTCGGCCTCGTCAATGCATGCTTTGATGCATTAACATAGCCCCATCGACATAGTGTCTATTTTTGCATATAAATACATGCTCACCTACCATGTTTATGGAATGTCTTGTCATAGTTGTAGCAAAGCTCTTGCAATTTTGTCATTTGGAAGTTAGATTATTTTTTCTAAGTGCCCACAGTAGGAGTCAAGAGTGTACAAATCTTTATTTGAGCACTGTTGTACCTAAGCACAATAGTGTGTGTAGCAATATAGATGAGCTTTTTGATAAACCTTGTAGCACTTTGAAATAGAATAATTATTTATTTTTGCATTTAATGTTTTATGCAATTTCCCTTAATGATTTAAGTAATTAAATACTTAGTTAGGCTAAATTAAGCTAGATTAAGTAGTGATTAATTAAGCACATAAGTACGACCACTTCAAGCATGTGCATGATGCTTTGTAATCCTAGTAACGCTTAACATTTGGTAACCCAACAACGTTATATGTGTTCAGGATGTGTATAGCAAGTGGGAATGAATGCCTATGTTAGGATTAGTTAGGTGTAGTTAGTTAAATTAAATTAGCAATTAAATTACTTCATTCCTTTCATCCTTTATTTTCAGCATCCAAAACATAAAACATAAAAATAATAAAAATTATATGCCTTGATTACACTTAACCATACCTTTGATATCACAAGTGTAATTGGAAAGACAATGAATGACTATTAGGGCAAGTTCACTTCCTAGAGGCTAGTGTACTGCAAGACAAAATCTATGGAATTCAACCAATTACACATGAACTCTTAGTGATTTGTATGGTTGAGCGTAGGGCTATTCATTGCCCATCATAGATAAAACCAAATTGATAATTTGGGATATGAGAAATACTTATTATAACTTCCATTTTCGAGATACTGATGTGCAAATTATAGATCCTTTTAAATATTTGGGTCTCATTTATATAGACAATTACGAGGGAATTGCATAAAATAAAAAATAACAAGAGGTTTTAAGGCTCTATATGCTTTTAAAAACAAGTGCAAGGATTGAGGACTTTGAGCTTAGAAGATTAGAAAATAAATTTTTGTGACTATCATCTATCCTACTGTATTATATGGATGTCTTATTTGGGGACCTAAACTCAATGTTAAACTTTGAAAAGATATTGAAAGAGTGCAAAAAAAATTTCTTCTTAATGAGTTAAAGGTGAAGATGCAAACACCTTAATCTTATTATGTGAATGTGATTTATCACCTTTAGAAGGAAAAGCCTTTTGCCAATTCATTACATACACTCAAAACTTGCATACCTCAAGGCAAGACAAATTCTCTAAAGTAATTCTTGAGGATTCATTAAATCATGATTGGTATTTTCATGGAATGCAATGGTTGAGAAAATGGAATATTTCTTGGAAGGATGTGTAGTAAAATCCTAAGCATATTCGATAACTAGTCAAGCAGAAGGTTTTAACACAAATGTGGTCTAATGTGGAAGGAAAGAGATAATTTTATTTATACCACATTAGATCTAATAAACTAGATGTAGAAGTTCACTATCTCTCAGTTGTTATTCCAATTAAGTATTGAAATACTATCAACAAGCTTCGCTTAAGTTCTTATCATCTTAAAATTGAAAATGGAATATAGATTCAACTCCCCCAAGAAGAGCACATTTATAGATTATGTAGATTAGGAGCCCTTGAAGATGAGTTACATGTGTTTCTCTCTTGTGCTATAACTACCCATTTGAGACAATGTTATAATGTTACAATAAAAAACCTATATGATTTAGTTTAATGCTCCCATTGGTTCTTGGCCAATTTGTAGTCTATCTTTACTTTTCATGAAAATGTAATATTTGTCCAATAAATCCTATGGTTCTTCAAATGTAATAAAGCTTCATTTCAATAACTTCATAAGCAGTAGGAGAAACATTACAATTTTTGAAAGTGCATTTTCCAACAAAACTAATATCATGCACTAAAACCCTAATCTCTTGCAAGAAAAGAAAATCTAGAGATAAATACTAATTTGAAAGATACTCCATGATAGTCTTTACTTAAGACCTATTAAAAAGATCTCAAACATTCCATGATAGAACTAACATTAAGATGTTGCAAAGGAGGCCCCCATTTTTTATTTTTAAGTTCAACATTTATCTCATAATCCATGTCACTAATGGGTAAAAAAGCAAGTTGAAACACCACCAAATCTAGACTATGGCACCCTGGCTGAAAATTTTGACTAAGTGTTGAGACTACGCTCTCCCCCAAATGGGAGCATAGTTAGCCTCTAGTTGAGAGCGTAGTCAGCCTCTCATGGAGAGCATAGTTAGCACAAAGGCCAGTTTTTGCAATTTTCTCTAAGTGTTGACACTAGTTTCAACCCCAATTGAGAGCATAGTCAGCCTCTTGTGGAAAACGTAGTTAGCACGAAGGCCAGTTTTGCAAATTTTTTCTAAGTGTTGAGACTACACTCAACCCTAGTTGAAAGCATAGTTAGCCTCTCATAGAGAACGTAGTCAACATGAAGGCTAGTTTTTGCAAATCCTTTCTAAGTGTTGACACTACACTTGATCCCAGTTGAGAGTGTAGTCAACCTCTCGTAGACAGTGTAGTTAGCATGAAGCAAGTTTTTGTGAATTTTTTCTAAGTTCCAAGACTATGCTCTCCCCTAACCCAGAGCATAATTAGCCTTCTGTGCAGAGCTTAGTTAGCTAGAATAGTCTACAACAACCTCCATGGTGCAATAATGATGCTTGACTCAACTCTATAATGCAGTCAACTCACCTTCGGCAAGCATAGTAGGAAAAATGCCTTTTTTCTCTTGTATCTCCTATGCACCAAAATTAGAACTACACTCGGCCCCATGCAAGAGCATGAAGAGCATAGTCCCACAAAGCATAGTCTCTGAGTTTCATTTTTCAAGTACCCTATGATCTTCTTGGCACACACATGTGGTTGGTAGTGTAGTCAAAATCTTATAATCTCGTAGAGTCTAGCAGAGCATAGCAAAGAGCAACACCATCAACCTCATCAGTACACCACATGAATAGTGACTATGCTAGCATAGTCCCAACCATCCCCTCTACCATGTGGTAGCCACCCCACATTTTCCGCTAACCCTGGACCTATAAATACCTATTCCCTCAAAGTTTTCAAGGTTGACAAAAAGAAGAGTTGGCAAATCTAAGGAACACTTGGAAGAGACCTAAAGGAATTTTGGCAAACTAAGAAGAGGTGAAGTTGCAAACCACTACAAACCCCCATAGTCCAATAGAACATTGCAGCCAATGGTACACTGCAGTGGCCAACCCGACAGATGTAGACACCTAGGCAAAATGCCAATCTTCATAACCAGATACCTTAAAGACTATGACTACATTGTCTACTACGCATATTATACATTGTGTACCTTCTAATCCATTTTTGTATTAACTACATTTAACCCCATTTGGGGTGGTGTTCCACTTCTATCTCTCTCTCTTTCAATGCATTTTTCGCACTTTACTTACATTTTTCATTATTTTCCCACATAGCTGTGCCTAAAACTATGTTCAAGTGGTAGTCTACATGTGTCAACATCACCCACTTCATCGAAACTTTTGACTATGCTCATCCCCTCTTGGGCACCTATGACTATGCTCAACACTATTAACACCACCTACACATTTAACACCATCTCACATCAACATTACAGCTAACCATGCTACACCCTTGTTGCATCCAGTAAGTCCCTATTCGATCAACTAGACCATTCAAGACACCCTATCTCCACCCCCAACAGGCCCTCACACGGATTCGGGGTTAGGTTATGCACCCATGCACCTCAGTGTTCCAACCATCAACATTTTTGGTTATCATAGTTTTTTGGCACTAAAAGGAGGGTTGAACCACTTTTTCGAACTCCGTTGTGGTTGTCTTGCATGCTCTCTACATCGCAAGTATCTATCAACCTGTCAGTGTAGATTGAACCCTGTAGTCAGTCCCCTTGGGACCCCACATAGTAACCCAAATCACATTCATTTCCACTATTGCTAACTTCACATTCTCTATAGTTAGCATAGTCCACTCTTTGGCATGGAGAGCATAGTCAATGTAGTCCACTCTCCGACATGGAGAGCGTAGTCAACATAGTTAGCTCTTTGGCATGGAGAGCATAATCAATGTAGTTAGTGGTGTTAGCTAAGATAGAGTTAGTTGCAGCATAGTCCATCATGTTTCGCAACCAGCAACCTCTACAGTCCCCTTGCAACCCAATCTGTGGCCATGAATCTAGATCAACCTTCAATGTTAGTGTCAAATGCACTTAACATCTTGTCCATCCAACAAGAGACCAAAATTGAAAACCCTACAAGCTTCATGATGGCAAGACTAAGGCAATCCCTTAGGTTACATAATCAAGACCCAGAATATGCCACGCTGACCAATGAGTAGTACAACTTTATATGCACAAAGATTCAAGTAGGGTTACCCATAGATCACTTTGACATGGAGACAAAATGAAATTATGAACTAATCCATCAGGATGGATAGGAATATATCCCTTCCTCATTCCATATCATACTACTCATAGAGCTTGACCATTAGTTATTAACCCAGCTCATCCAAGCAGGTGAGCGTGATGTAGGAACAAATTATGAGAAAGCCCTACAAGAGGAAGAGGACAAGTTCGAAGCTCACTCCAAGCACAAGGGCCCCTTCCACATCATCTTCCAATGAGCAATCCCTAGTCCAACCCCTCGTTAGTTTAGTTCACCCATTCTTCTTGAGATGGTCATAGCACCAACATCACCTTTCCACTTTGTTAAGCCTAGGTTAACACCTATAGTAGCAATGCATCAAAACGTAATACACGCATTACGATGTAGCAGCTCCCCTTAGCTTGCCCTTTGTGACATCATCATAACCCATTCAACCATCTTTGCCCATAATAACCATATCAATTCAACTATACATCCATGTAGGGCCCATCCCCAAGTCCCAAATGACGTAGGCACCCCACATCCTGCTTGTTTCATCAGTGCCTTCAATGTTGACACAATCCATGCATGCATTGCTTATCGCAATCACCATGCCCATAGCACAGCCAACGCATCAAGTGCATCATGTAGTTTTGCAATGGGTGACCAAGTCATGGACCACACAACCATCACAACAATAGATAGTGCAACCAACTTAGTCAGTTGGAGCATCTCAAAACTTAGACCAGGCATTCTAGTTGATTCAAAGCTTGATTGAAGAGGTGAAGTGACTCAAAGCCGCATCCTCCAAAAATATCAAAGTGATGGATTTCTACCAGGATGACCCTCTAAGTCCTGTGATCCCACCTCTAACTCTACCAACTGGCATCCCACTACCTCAATTTACTAAATACAACAATGACAAAGACCCCAATATGCATCTGGTCACATTTAGGTCTGAGTGCCTACTGTTGCAAGCATGGTAGCATGTCATCTGCACATATTCACCATGTCATTGACTAGTGAAGCATTAGATTGCTACTATGCACTACCTAGAGGCTCTATCTCCTCATTTGAGGATCTCTTAAGCCAATTCATAACATGCTTCAAATACAATTTAAAGCTAGATGCAACCTTAAACCAACTAATGCAAGTCAAGCAGGGCCACCTAGATCCCATGTAGAAATTCATTCAACACTGGAGTGCCTCACTAAATGAAATATGAGAGCTAGTAGAAGCACATCTCCTAGCCATTTTTAAAGGCACAATTAACAACTTTATAAAGTTGAAGTTGTACTACCTAGGCCCACAATCCTTAAGCTAAGCCTTAACTCAAACCAAAAGCATAGAGAACACAACATAAGCTAGCAAGGACCCAACCTATGTGGCCTACAAAAACCAACATGCAAGGAGAGACAAGGACAAGGCAAAGTAGAACACAACAATGGTAACTATAGCCAAGGAGGCCAAAGCAACAAACCAAGGGTCAATGGCTAGGTAGCCTAAAGTCCTAGCTAACAACAAAGCCACCAACACTAGTGCCAAGGCAACCAACCAGCCTACATCCTTGATTGCCACTGCACAAGCTATTCTAAGGCCTAACTTTGAGTGCAATGATTGCTCTTAGTACATCTCGTTGTTGTTAAAACCTTTAGAGCTGCTAGATCAACTATTAAAAGATGGATGCATCTAGTACAAGCAAATGTCCAAGGATGCCCACAAGAAACATGACAGATATTGCAAGTAGCTAAGGAATCCCATGTTGGTAGCACCAAATGAGCCCCCAATCCCAAGAAATTTTAGGCTAAACTAATTCTGTCATTGAAACACCACAAAATTTCGAGCTTAGTACTTTTCCAACAACAAGCAGGTCACTGCGACCCACAGACGACCACGGCTACATCTAGTATCAAACATGGCAACTTCGAAGATTAGATATTTAATTTCACTAAGTATGCATTCCCAGCATATACACCCAGCGTATACGCTCAAGTTCACATCCACAGCGTATACGCCCAACGTATACGCCTGACATCCATAGCGTATATGCCCACCGTATATGCTCGAAGTTCATAGCTTATACGTCCAGCGTATACGCCCAGCGTGCATGACCAGCGTACACTCCCCACAAGTACGTCCAGCTTGTACAACTGATGCATACGCCTGGCATGCAATCCCCGAAGATGACATGGAAACAGCATTGCAGAACAAGACTTGGTACAAGGTAACAACCATTAGCGTATATGCCCCGGCGTATACACCCAGCAACAATTAGTGTATACACCCAGCATATACGCCCAGCGTATACGCCCAGCACATCCAGCGTATACGCCCAGTGTATACGCTTAGAGTCTACGCCC
>MNCI01029653.1:100247-111217 GCA_015680685.1 Gnetum montanum
GCTCAGCAAATGTAACATGTTGTACACTTGTAAATTTCATGCTTTTGCACCCGGTCAACGTGCCATGTGTCCCCCAACCCGAGTCTAACGTCAAAACCTGTATAAAAGCCCCAATTTTTCACAAGATCGAGACGGTTGGCAAAATTTCGAGCAAAACCAGAGAAAAATAGAGACGCTGAGAGCCAAAGCAGAGAACCTTGTACGCTGGACAACCTTGTACGCTGAGCATGCAGCCTCTACGCTGTGCCTACAGTGTGAACCAGCCCACAATCATCCCTGCATCCACCGGGGCTTTTCGTCCGCCTTGTGTCAAATCCACAACTATGTTAGACCGGTGCATTGTACTCTCATTTTGAAATGCCATTGTTACATTTTCTTCCTAAAATCTTTCACAATTTGCATTAATCATTGCATGTTCATTGTTTACACTGTTTTACGCTTACGTTTACATCATTTATGCTCCATTTACATCAATTATGTTGTTTACGCTCTGTTTTGCATCTTTCACGCCATTTACGTATAACCCAGCGTATAACACCTCAGTGTATGTTTGGGGAAATCCTTGCCTGATCCGCGTGTAGACCACTCAAGGTACTCTACCTTCATTCATTCCAGCTCGCTCTCAAGCAAAGGTAGGATCTTCTGTGCGTGTCCTGTGATCCCCCGGTTTCTGTTTCCTTCCAGCTGGAGACCGACAATTTCGGACGGTACAGAATTAACGCTAGAAGGAGGGCCTCCACCTAAAACTATCTCAAAGCTCTCAGCGTCTATGCTGTTGAGTATACACCAACCTTACCTGCAAAATTCTCAGCGTCCACGCTGTTAAGCGTCTACGCTGCCAAACTTCCACCAATTCTTTCTGAAAACCTCCCAGCGTTTACGCTGCTCAGTTCAAAATTTACTACCTACAAACTATCCAGCGTCTACGCTATTCAACGTCTACGCTGTCCTGTTTAAAACTCACCACCTGCAAGTCTCCCAGTGTCTACGCTATCAACCATACACTGACTCTATCTGCAAAATCCCCAGTGTTTACGCTGCCAAACATACGCTGCACATTTTATGCTGCAAACATTGCCTACACTGCATACAAAACCCTGTTTGTGCTGCTGACATATACGCCACAGCCAAGTTTACGTTGAACATCCTACGCTGTAAACCCGTTTACACTGCCGTCTGTATACACTACACTCTGTACGCTGTAACCCTATTTACGTTGTACGCTGACGCTGTATACGCTGCACACTCTACGTTGTAGATTCTCTACGCTGACATTATACGCTCTATACCTATACGCTGTCATTATACGCCGATCGTTGAAGCGTATACGCTGTACACTGCCAACGTAGGTTCACACTACACTAAGCACACTAACTTCACATCTCTACATCGTGTCACATCCTCAACTTATCATCATGAACACTGCAAACACCACCGTTACAACCACCCAAGTCACCGACATCGTAGGCACCATGGCTATCCAACAGGCCGTGGTCCAACAGCCCACAGTACAACCCACAGCAGGGCCTCGCCGGTCCCTTAGGTTGCAGGGGAGGAACCCATCATCCAACGTCATAACTCAAGACTAGTACAACTTCATATGCGTGAAAATACAAGCCGGCCTAGCTGTGGACCGAACCGAGATAGAAATCAAGAGGCAGTATGAACTCTTCTACAGGGGAGGGAAAGAGTTCATTCCTTCCCCGTACGATGTCATCCCTATCCCAGAGCCTTACTCTGAGCTCATCACACAACTCCTCCTACAAAGGAGTCAATCTCGGGATCAACCTGCAGTAGATCCTCAACCGGAAGAGGAGGATGACTTCGCTGCCCAATCCGAACATGAAGACTCATATCACACCCTTCGCCCGCAAACCCATATCAACCCCATGTTTTATCCAGACATAGGGAAAATCATGCCCCTCCAACCCCTTAGGTTCACCCAAGCGTAAATACCTCTGCTGGAAACATCCGCACTTGTTCATGTTCCTCCTGCAACCGATCCACAATTCAGTACACTCCCTCTCGCTATCATCCCGGCTGCAGCCGTAGGCCCAGCCTCATAAGTACCACCCCCTCACAATGACGTCGGAGCAACCTTCCCGCCCCGAGTGATCGGGATGCCACATGTGATACCGACATCTACGTCCGCTCACTATATCCCCCACATCCAAACACACGAAACTCCTTCCACTGTTGTAACCCAACAAGGGGTTCCTTCACAAAACATGATCGGGCAATGGGCAGCGATGGGTGCTCAATCACATCAACCCCCTCATTACAGCATGCCATCCCACTCAATCCCACCGGTAAACATTCCTCAAGGTCAACCACAGCAACAACAACCCCTCGCTTACAATGTGCCACCCTTAGTACCACTCGCTCTAAATATTCCACAAGCACAACCGCTGACCACACAGCTTTCAGCCTTCCAACCTACTATCCAACAGTCCAATCTATACAATGTACCACATCCCCAAGCTGCCATGTCACCTAGTGCCCAAGACTGGGCAGATGCTAAAAAACTAATGCAAGAACTAACTGACGAGGTCAAACGCCTCAAAATGGCTACTGACGGAGAGTTGAAGGTAGTGGACTTTTACCACAATGACCCCATCAGCCCTTTCATCCCTCCCTTAACCTTGCCCAAAGGTATATCATTGCCTACACTAACTAAATATAACGGGGAAACAGACCCCAATGCTCACCTTATAACATTTAGATTAGAATGTGCATTACTCCAAGCGTGGCCACATGCCATTTTGCGAGTGTTCCCTATGTCCCTCGCAGGGAGAGCACTCGATTGGTACTAGGCCTTGCCAAGAAATTCCATATTTTCCCTGAAAGAGCTGTTACATCAATTCGTGACTAGGTTCAAGTATAACTTGAAACCTAAAGTGACACTGGACAGCCTTATTCAAGTTAAACAAGCACCTCTGGAACGTGTACAAAAATTTATCCAGAGGTGGAGTGCCGCTCTCAATGAGCTACACGAGCCAATCCCACAGACATATCTACTCACCATTTTAAAGGGGGCTGTTAACGATTTTTTCAAATCTAAGTTATATTACCTCAATGCGCGTAACCTTAACCAAGCCTTTGTACAAATTAAAAATATAGAGAAGGCGGATCAAAATAGCCATGATCCTGTGTATCTAGCCTTTAAAAATAAACATAGTAAAAAGGATAAAGAAAAGGCTAAAGCAACTATAGCGGCAATAGTGAAAACACAACAAGAAAATGTAGCACAACAAAACAAACCGCCGGTGGCCCCTACTAATTATACTAAACCTACTCCCGCGACTGCACCAGAATCATCATCATCGCAGAACCCAACACAAAACCATACGAGAAACTTTCAGAGGAAAGAACCCTCCCAATATATGCCACTACCTATGAAGCCATCCCAGCTATTCAACCAACTACTGAAAGTTGGATTAATGAAACACAAACAGTTATCCCCTGCTGCTATCCAGAGACATGATCGGTTCTATCAACTAGTTCAGAACCCAAGCCTAGCAATGCTGGATGAGCCCCCAGTACCCAAAGGTTTTAGGATGGACCGCTTCTACGACTATCACCAACATAACGAGCATGGCACGGATTACTGTTTCACCCTCAAACAAGACATACAGCGAATGATTGACGAGGACCAAATCACTTTTGATGAGGCCAACCCGGTCCAACCGCAGAACCAGGCTATGGGGGTGTATAAAGATCCTCTGAACACCAAAGAGGCACCATACGTTATTAACACAATCTGCCTAGATAATGAACCATTAACACCGTCTACTCTGACTATGAACAACAAACTCCTAACAAGCCATTTGTAGTACGTATTCCTCCTACTACATCAACATCCATGCCTCAATCATCATACACTCCGCAGCAACCATATGTTGTCCGCATACTCCCCACCATAGCGCCTTCCAACACCCCGACACACAAAAAACCATACGTGGTACGTGTGCCTCCCGCCATCACTACCTTAAATCTACCAACCCCTCCTACTCAGCCTGCCCCTTTTGTAGTCTGAGTACCGCTCGCAGTCGCAACAGCGGAGGTCCAACCTTCGCCTAAACCAACCCCATACGTCGTGAGGACACCTGAAAGTCATAATGATTACCAATCCTCCACCTCCCAAACACAAAGTAAACCCAGTCCTTACGTCATCAGAGCACCCATCCAACCTTCTGCTCAACCACATCCAACTATCCAATCGCAACCCCACCCAACTCCATATGTCGTACGAATCCCAAGGTAACCTGAGGCCTCAAAACCGACTGTGCCACCATGCCACACGTGAGAACACTTAGCGGATAAGCTTACGCGTGAACGCTTGGAGAAGAAGCGTCAACGGTTAGCTATAGGGCCACCTAAACCCACTCCACTTAACGCAGTACCCATGACGTCACCTAACAGTCAACCAAACACAGGACATGAAGGCAAACCATCCAGAAAATAGGATACGTCTAAATCAACAATCCCGGGCCAAGACGAGAAACAAACGATGCACGAAATAAAACTGTTGGGCCCAATGGACCAGGTCACCGCCGATAAAAACGCACCCAACAGTAGAGACTTAGCAATGGCCTTAACACAAGTTACACAAGCACTCAAACAAAAGAATACTTCATTAACCTTGTATGACTTAGTTTTAACATCGCAAACACATCGTGAAGCTTTGGTCCGCATGTTAACGTCGATCCCAGTAAGCGACGACTTGCCCCCAAATGAACCATCCATTCATGCGGTAATGTACTTGCCCCAAGGGACAACTTCCAAACCATTAAGTTTCCACAATGATAACATCAAGGTGGATAAGAAAATAGGGGAGATAACAACGGCCCCTATGTTCATAACAATACATGTAAACCAATTCAAAATATATAGGGTCCACGTAGATGATGGAGCTACCACAAATGTAGTACCATATCCCATCGTTGAATAGCTAGGGCTTACAGAGTTAATCAGACCAACTGCAAAAACATGCCTAAAATCATTCAGCGGGTCACGCGTGATAGTTAAAGGCACCATCAACTTAGACTTCATAGCAAGGGACCAATTCCCCACATCCGCCAACTTCGTAGTAATTGATGAAATGCTAGGATTCAATCTAATATTAGGAAGGCCCTGGTTGGCCCAACTGAAAGCAGTCTCATCCCCTATACACCAAGAGATTCATCTGCCTTATGAAGGTGGTGAAATCATCATACATGGGGAGGCTGCCACACCCATCATTTCATCATACATAGACACGGACCAAGGCTCAAAGGTTAAGCTCGAAGAGCCTAGACAAAATGACATAAATGAACAGTAACCGGTAAACAATAATCCTTTAAACTCAAAAGAAGATCCATCCAAAACAGAAATACCTACGCTAGACATTATACATATACCTTCTCACTTAGAAACAACTAACACAGAACTCACAACAAATACTGAAACGTTTGAAAACACCAATACGAGGACTATCCCATCAGATGTCCCTTGGGCTGAATTACCATTCAATGTAATTAGTGAAGGGGATGCTGAATACAGAATCATACCCACTGACACATCACCTAACGCAAAAATAAGAAAAATCAAAAAACTACTAAAATAATAACAACACAACCTGTCCGAAATAACGTTAAACTATCATGTCCGCAACAACATAAAACTAGCCACAATCAGAAATGGTCGGTCAACCGAGAAATCCACCCGTGTCATTCGAAATGTCCCTTGTTTACGACTGGGGCCCGAAATGGCCTTAAACTACGCATGTGGCCCGAAATAGCCTTAAACTAGATCACACACTTATGCTTTGTTTTCCTCTTTCATTTATCATTACACTCTGATTTATGATTACATCCGTGCATTACTCTCAAGAAAATAAAACCAAAAAAAAGAAAAAAAATAAACCAAAACATTTTACATTGTCGTGTCGTGTATGCAATCAAACTCGAAATCAACAAAAAAAATTTTATATATGCAATGATGTACAATTACAATGATTAACTGTTTTCGTCCATCTGTTCAAAATACCTCAGAATTTTTAATTTACAATTCCCGTATCAATTTGAGTCAAAATAGTTCCACAAAGCAAAACCAAAAAAAAACTAAACTAAAAACTAAGCATCTGGGACGAGAGGATCGTCCCCTTTAGATCCACTGGCATCAGGGGCCCCCGCTCCACTGGGGCCAACTTCTTGGACATCGTCATCACCTTCATCCTGAAAATACAAAAGGAGACAATCAATGTAAGAATAAGAGAATGCCAAAATTTCAAACATTATTCAGCAAATCAATTTCATAATGACAAAATGCTTATCATAGGAGATCCCCCTAAGCCAAATTCCAGCCGACGAAGGATTTCCTCTTCTGAGACACTTGTCTAATCGGTCCCATCAAGGCCTAGGTCGACATCTGCCAAGGCCTTCCCCTTGTCAACAGCTGACCAAGTAGGACGTTTCAAAGGGAATTCACCCACAGACACTTCCCCAGAAGCGGTCGTAATCACCCTTGCAGGTGACTCCATCTCAATAGTTGTGTTTTGGGCAAAAGTATCAAAAGCAGAGCGCAAACCAAAACCCTCCACAAACATTTCTAGTTGGCGCTTTTCAATGGACACTTCCTTTAACAACTTCTTGTAATGATGTTTGTGGTTCTTTTCATCCTGACCCCACTTGTAAACCTTGGAAGCGAAAGCTTTTCAATCTTGACATTTGAGGTTCAGGAGATCTATTTGGGCCTTACGCTCTGCTAGTCTCCGTGTTAGTGACGCGTGACGATTGAGCAAATTCCAATACCTAGTATAGGTGACCTCGGAAGTCCGCCAAGAGCGATCACCACTTAGTTTGGCAGAGGTGAACTCATATCGAGCCTTAAGATCATCACGCTCAACTGACAACTCGGAGACTTCCTTTTCCTTTACTTGAATCTGCAGCCACAACTGTTTGACGAAATGCCTACAGGTCCACAATGACTTGGCGTTGTGTACAAGACCTTCCGCCACCTCCTCATAAATAGGCCTTGGCACCTGCTCAACTTCTGGGGATAATGTGGGAAAACTCTCTATGTTGATTATCTCAGAAGGATCCCACCTCAGTTTGGCACCTATGCACATGAAAAGAACAGACGTTAAAACAACAAAAACAGGGTGAAACTCTAAAACTACAAACGACTCGAAATATTTATACCTATTTTAGGGTGGGCCTCTTGAATTCGTTCAACAACCTCTTCAGCAATTCTAGCCACAAAATCCATCTTACTTGGCATTTCTATCCAAGTAAATGGCCCACGAGTGCGGGACGGACTAACCTCCACGGTCCTTTCAGGGGGAACCGTTTTCATAAGTACGTCCAACCACATCGTCTTGGTTTTGCTGCCTTCGTCTAGAAGAAATGAAAACACGAAAATAAAATACCATGGAAATGACAACTAATGAGGCAATATAAAATAAAATAAAAAGAAAACATACCATGCTCCTTGTCACCTTCTGGGGGATCGCCTAAGTCCAGCTTTCCCTTAAGAAAGCTGCTGAACATTTAATCGACACCACCCTGGTCATCCAACAGCTCAGTTTCTATGGTTTCTTCCTTCAACTCTTCCGTCCCTCCTCCCTAATATTTCTCCACATTTTCCTCCTGAGTGTTTCGCTCCGTGTTAGTCTCCTCCTCTTCAGTAATAGTCTCTAATGCCTACTTCCTCACTTCTCAAGTCAAGTCTGAAGGTATCAATGACATGTAAGCAATCAAAGTAAAAATTATGAATAAAATGAAAATAATAAAGCAATAAGTGTACTGAGTCCACTTACCTTGGAGAGGCATCTTGAATCGTATGCACTTCACTCGTTGCTCGTTGACATTCGAGGCTTCCTCGGTTGAGCGTTCGTGCTTTTTCAGCTTCGATCTGGCCTGGCCAATGGTCTCTTTGATGACCTGTTCTGCTCTTTTCGAAGTATAGGGTACATCATCTGGCTCCAATCCCAAACTATCACGTGTGTGGATTGAGGTGCCAGATGACCCCCCTGTTGTGATAGACACGGATTCATCAATTCCCTCGGGTGCATCCTGGGACTTGGCTGTTTCAAATAAGTGGGTGATCCACGGGGGAGAGAGTTGACCCCGATCCCGTAGAACATACTTGTTGTCTGCACAAACTACCAGAAACTCGGCTAAGTGACAAAGGTAACCGGCAAAGAAGGAAAAGGTGAAGTGGGACTGTGCCTCAACATTCAAGCGCAATCGCATTATCTCCTTATGCAAGCCCGACAACAAAAATTGGGCCTAATTATAGCGCATTCCGATTTTTAGGATAGTTCGCATGATACATACAGCTTCGAGCCCAAGACTCCACACCTGGGAAAGGGATTTGGGGAATACCCATGCCCTAAACAGGGGATATAATTCATTCACCTCCTCAACCTTTGATTTCCCCTACATTGGGAATCCCTTGGTACCCTTGGCCACGCCCAACCAATCCTCCAATTCATGAATCGTTTGGAGCTCTTTATGAGCCCTGTCTAAAACTACACTTATACCATCTGCTGGTATCCCAAATAAGTTCGAAAAGAATTTAGGCGACAGATGGAAAACTACCTTAACACCCTTAATCCGGGTGTTGTAGTAGGAGACAGACTCATTGAAGGAATCCACGATCCCGATCATTTCTGCTATTGACACATCAGGGCTCGGGGTCATGAAAAGCTCCATGAGGCCGGCATTGTCTAAACAATGAACGATGGATGACGGGGCATGGGTACGTAACCACTTTTGGACCTTACTGACCTCCCCGAACTTCATTGATAGGGTAGTCTCAGTTCACCCCGTTGTGACAGGGTCCCCGCTAGGAGGTACATCAACTGCAAATACAATTCAGAATCATCATATCAGTATAATTCTCGACAATTGAACAAACACGTTAGCACATCTAGGAAATGTTGTCATTTACCATCAATTGTGGACTTGGATGTGCTGCCTAAGCCAGAGTCACGAGGGAAGACTGGTCCCTTTTCCGACCAATCTTCATGCAACCATCCACGAGCTTGGCACATTGCAAACGCTCTAGAGAATTGCTTGTGAAAATGAACGATAGCACCCTTTGTTTGAGCTAATCCGGCTCCACAAAGGCTGGGACCTGCCATAAATGCCTCTAGAGCAATGCGAGCTAGAGCAAGCCCGTCATCCTCAATGCACATTCCATCTAGGTTAACTTTAGGCCTACAAACGAACGAATGTCAAAATAGAAGCAAGTACCAAACAGTGAAAAGAAACAACAAACTTAAACGGTCCTACCTATCCACCTGGTACACTGTGCCAGGGGGATTCTGGAACAATGTGTGTGCAGGCGCAACTAAGAATAAAGTGTTGTTGAGGTAGTCCTATCCTTGCAGCAATTGTGCCCACACGCAAGCTAACGGGCTTGTAGACCTAGGCCCGCGGGAAGAACCGTCCTCATTCACAAGCGACCCCTCGTCGATGTCTTCTATGAAGACCACGACACCCTCCGCGGCTCCTGGCAGCATGGCCTCAAGCATGCTCCGCGCCACAAGTTTACTTAGGTGCGACTAGATAACCACTTCGAAATTGTCTAGCATGAAGGCCAGGAATTCACATGCACCTTCTCTGAACCATACCCCATTGTTGTCAACAGTTAGATCCAGGGTAGGCTCATCAGCCTCAATGGGGCCAAACCATGTTAGCATCCCAATGAGCTCAACAACGAGGAGAAAAGGCTTAGTGTCCCTACAAGTAACCAAAATACCACCGTAAAATCAGCCATGCATCAAAATGACACGAAAAACCAAAGTTCACATCGTAGACCGACACTTAGAAAAAAATTGCTAACTGTTTATGCTCGACGCATACACTGCTTAACCCAGCATATACGCCATCAAAAACTGTTTACGCTCGACGTATATGCTGCTTAACCCAGCGTATACGCTATTAAAAAATGTTTACACTCGACGTATATGCTGCTTAACGTAGCGTATACGCCGTCAAAAAACTGTTTACGCTCGACGTATACGCTACTTAACCCAGCGTATACGCTGTCAAAAACTATTTACGCTCGGCGTATATGCTACCTAACCCAACGTATACGCTGACAATGAACTGTTTACATTGTTGACCAGACCGTTTACGCTCAGCGTATACGCGGCAAAAACCCTCAGCATATACACCATAGGAGCCTTCAGCATGAATAGTCTACGCTAGACACTGAACAAATAGTTTACACTGAATCCTGTGCAAATAAGTTTACGCCGAAAATAGTTTGCATGAAAACAGGTCTACCCTGTCCCACACTTGAAAAGAATTAACTAATCATGCTCAGCATATATGCTGTAGAAACCCTCAACGTATATGCCGAAACAGCCTTCAGCGTTTACGCTGATAAAATCGTCTACGCTTCATCCAAGAAAAAGTGTTTACGCTGTGTACTGATAAAACAGATTACGCTATGACATTCTATGCTATCGAGACTTTACGCTGTGAACTTACGCTCAGCGTATACGCCGAAACCCTCTACGCTAACTCTCTACGCACGGCGTATACGCCGAAGCCCTCTACGAGACTGTCTACGCTACGAAACATGCACAAGCAAAAATAACTAACATAGGCAGGATCAGAGCCTACCTATGTGACAATCTAGGCAACGATGGAACCCTTGGCCAGGGCAAGCACTGCAACATGGCCTCGCTATCCTCTGCAAAGGTCAAGTCAGGTCCCTTCCTCCCCTAGCCTTCCACTTCCTTGCCTTTGCCCATCTCGGCGTCCTCTATGCTGGGATCAACAGTTGACGCTGAGGGTTGAAACTGTTTACGCCTACGCTGAGCCTCTACACTGGAGTCTGAATCTCTACGCCGATGCTTGAACCTCTACACTCCGCGTCTATGCTGAGGTCTAGTCGTATACGTTCACGCTCGGGGTTTGGACGCTTACGCTTATGCCGAGGTTTAGAGGATTACGCTTACGCTCGGATCTTAC
>MNCI01029653.1:116279-160567 GCA_015680685.1 Gnetum montanum
TGCTCTCTATTCATTGGCAGGAGCAAGCCTGATGGATTATCAACATTTTTCTGCACCATTAATCATCGAAGGGCCGCATGGACAAATCGCAAGGGACATTGACATAAATATCATCGACTTAAGTTTATCAACAGACGATGTAGTCATAGCCTCGACATAGAAGCTGAAAATATCACTGAAGACCCATTGATCGAAACCCCCATCGTTATGTCTAACAGTGAGACCAAGATTTTAAAACTAAGCACATTACTACAACCGCAACTGGCCAAAGACCTAGAGAATGTGGTTAGGGACAACATGAAGGCATTTGCTTGGTCATACACGGACATGCCTGGGTTGGATCCCCGAATCATCCAGCACAACATCATCCTTGGTCCAAAATTGAGACCCGTCAAACAAAAGGCACAAAAGGTCAAACCCGAGGTGGCATTGGCAGTTCGCAATGAGATCACCAAACTTTATCAGGCTGGTTTCATTCGAGCCGTCGATTACGCCGAATGGGTATCTAACATGGTCATTGTCCCGAAGAAGAATGGAAGCATTCACTTATGCATTAACTTCTGGGATCTCAACGTCACAACCATAAAAGATGATTTTCCCCTACCCAGCATTGATCAACTTGTCGACTCGACCGCTGGGCACGCCCTATTATCTTTTATGGATGGCTTCTCGGGATACAACCAGATACGTATTAACCTGGAGCATCAGCTTCAGACTACCTTTATGACACCATGGGGAACCTTTTGCTATACAATGATGTCCTTCGGCCTCAAAAACGCTAGGGCCACATATCAAAGGGCGATGACATTCATCTTTAGTAATTACATATTACACTCGCTCAACGACTACGTGGACGACATCGTGGTTAAATCAAAGACATCAGAACAACATGTACAAGACCTTGACTTGGTGTTAAAACGTTGTTTAAAATATGAGTTGAGACTTAATCCAAAGAAATGTGTCTTTGGCATCAAAACAGGTAAAATGCTTGGATTCATAGCCTCAAAAGCAAGGATACGAGTAGACCCCGATAAGGTTAAGGCCATAACAAACCTGAAACCACACAGCAACCTTACTGAACTTCGAGGTCTACAAGGTAAACTACAGTTCATCAGAAGGTTCATAGAAAAACTAACAGATAAATTAAAACCTATGAATCACTTGTTGCGCAAGAACGTCCATTTTGAATGGACTCCATAGTGCCAGGAAGCATTTGATAATGTTAAAGCGGCACTTACCCAATTGCCCACGGTTTATCCACCTCTAAATGATAAACCATTTTACATCTACCTTGCAACTTCGGATTCATCAACCGCTTCCATGATTTGCCAAAAATAAGATAATGGAACCGAATTCCCCGTCTACTACTTGAGCCATGTGTTAGTAGGCCATGAGAAGAAATACAACGACGTAGAGAGGTCGTGTTTAGCCTTAGTCTTTTCTCTAAAGAAATGGCGACATTACTTCTTCCACAATCAAGTTAACATAATCTACAAGGATAATGTGCTTAGAGCCATCACAGGAAACATTTACGAGACAAGTCGGATAGCACGTTTGAAAGCCATGATAGCTGAGTTTGACCTACATTACATAGTGAAATCATCAGTTAAGGGTCAAGCCATAGCAAATCAAATGGCTGCGTCACCAACACATGATCAAGCGACAATAGAGCCAGAATTCCTGGATGAGAATATAAGCGCAATAGACATAGTGCCCGATGACTACGACGTCATTCTAAACTTTGATGGAGCATCCACCTCTCAAGGGGAAAGTGCTACCGCTGTCATCACTTATCCCTCCGGGGAGATCAGACCCTTTGCTTATTGTTTCAACTTTCACTGTACCAATAATATAGCGGAGTACGAAGGTCTCCTTAGAGGTCTCACGGCAGCATTGGCTTCAGACATCACACGACTTGTGGTCAAAGGAGATTCACAACTGGTTTTGAACCAAGTCACAGATATTTATAAATGCAAAGCGCAACATTTACAACCATACTGTGACTTGGCAAAATACTTAATGAATCGATTCGAAAACATTGATGTGCAACACGTCTCTAGAAATGATAATACCATCGCGAACGCACTGGCCACTTTAGCATTGAACATATCGCCTAACATGTTCTATACGTTGCCAAGCTCCATAACCAGTTGTGCCGAACCAGTAACCGATACTCTTGATACGTTGCCAATTGCATCCATTGGTATAACACACGCAATAGAATGGTATGATGACATAAAATAATACCTTCTACGTGGTGAAACGCCGCAACACTTAACGAATGCACAAAAAGATGCGATACGAAAACGTTCTAGGCAATACGTACTGGTAGGGGACACGCTGTGTCGTCGATCCTATGAAGGCATATTGCTAACATGCTTTAGTAGTGTTGAAGCCCAAACCATCGTTGAGCAAGTACACGACAGCCTATGTAGAGAACACATAGCACCAAAAGCCATGGCAACAAAGATTAGACGTCTAGGCTATTATTGGTCACACATGGAGTATGACTGTCTTTCTAAGGCCAAAACATGTAGTACCTGCCAGAGACACAGTAACCTAATCCATGTCCCACCAAATGAGTTGCACACGATGCAAATCACATAGCCCTTTCAAAAGTGGGGGTTGGACCTTATCGGCCCAATAACACCCTCATCTTCTGCGGGGCATAGTTTTATTATAACTGCAACAGAATATTTCATGAAGTGGGTAGAAGCTTATCCCCTTCAAAAAACTACATCTAAACACGTGTGCAATTTCATTCTCAAAAACATTGTAACCCGCTTTGGCATTCCCATGACAATCATCACTGACAACGAGCCACAATTTAGCAGTGCCGAGACCAAAACCTTTTGTGAAAGTCTAGGGATCAAACACTCGTTTTCATCCCCTTACTATCCTCAGAGCAATGGGCAAGCAGAGGCAACAAAAAAAATGATTATTACAATACTTAAAAGGATGCTTACCCAAAGCAGGAGAAGCTGGCATGAACAATTGGTATACGCATTGTGGGCATATCGTACTACACATCGGACTTCAATAGGTAAAACGCCATATAGTCTTATTTATGGTTCAGAAGCTATTTTACCTCTAGAATTGCAAGTACCATCTTTAAGGATCACACTTTCTGGACTCCTCGACGAAGGACAAAACAACGACCTACGCATCATTGACCTAGACTCGATAGAGGAGGAACGCACACATGCACTTGATCAAATTAAGTGGTACCAAAAACAACAACGGTAGTGCCGTCGGCACCACATTCATAAGCGCCCCATCAAGGAAGGTGACCTTGTGCTTAAGGCCGTTCAGGAACACCCGGAAAAATTCTCAGCCAACTGGGAGGGACCCTACTTGGTCACCAAAGCATACGATAATGGAGCATTCAAGTTAGCTGATATGGAAGGAAATGAGTTTGCAAATCCCACCAATCACTTGTTCCTGAAACCGTTCTATACTTGAACACAAGCTCAGGTACGTGCGAGTCCTAACGTCACGACTATAAACTGATACCACAGCTCATCCTGGGATCATGACAGTAAACTGATACCATAGAATAGTCCTGGATCATGACTTAAAACTGATACCACAGTTCGTCCTGGGATCATGATAGTAAACTGATACCATAGAATAGTCCTGGATCATGACTTAAAACTGATACCACAGTTGGTCCTGGCATCATGACGATAAACTGATACCACACAGTGTCCACAATGACGATAAACTAGCACCCGTCTGGCATGACAGTAAACTGCCACCGTTGCATTCACCAGAGTCCGCTAAGACTATAAACTGGTTTGCCTCTTCATGGTTCACTAAGACTAGAAATTGGTAACGTAACGTCCTCCACGATGCTAAATGGGCAATGTCCAATGGGTCATGACATAAAACTAACCCATGATAGTCCGCTAAGACTATAAACTGGCAACTCCATCTCTGGTTCCTCAATCCACAGCCACATTCAAACTTCATCAGAATCACTGCATCGCCCACCATCAAACGATCCTACCAACATTGCTGCCATTCATATACAGTGCCTAAAATCTTCTCCAGTGTCTTTGTTCCATCTGTAGCTGTTTAATTCTAAGCTTGCTTATTCACTCACGGTTTTCTTGTCTCCTTGGAGTTTTTTTTGCAGGATGATGCTCAGAGGTATTCATACAAGAATGCATTTCATCATAAGCAGCAAAATGAGGCAATGTTCATAGCCCACGTGGCAAGAATAAATCAAACCGTTTACTAGTACATCCCCATTTCCTGGTACATTCCCTATCTACTCACTGACACACTCTACTCAGCCACACGTTTGATACACCCAGTACACTCAAAACTTTGAGCGCGCTGTCACACACTGTAACACTCTGAAGCAGTTGCAGCACACAACATAGCACTTGAGCATGAGTACAAGAGCAAAGAAAAAAGCAATCAAGACCCTTGGCACTTCCCATATAAACCCCAGGCGGGAAGGCAGTTGTCTTGGAACCAAGTACTCATGTCCAAAACAATCAAGAACATCTCGTTGCATAGCTTTGGCTCTCCGCCAACAGGCTCCCCCTAAACACCAAACAATGGCCCTGTTCCTCCAAAGAATGCAACACATCATCACATGGCTTTGGTCTCACCAACAAATCCTCTTGGACATTAACCAAGAGTCTTGTGCTGCCAAAGAATGCACATCTCATGTATTGATTCCAAGTCTGCCAAATAATGGCTATTGACAAGGATCAACATGGCACACACCAGAGCATCCCCTCTACCAAGCACAATCCCTTGGTTAGTTACCAATCCCCACAATCCCCATTTTTCTACCAGTTATATATTTCACTTTTCCAATCCGATATACGGTGAAAATGGTGTGATGATATCTAGTCAAGTGGCAAAGGACAAAGTCTCTATCGAGTTTCTTGTGGTGTTTTGCACTTCTTTGTCGACGCTTCTCGGGTCGATTCCTCCAAGCGTCAACAAAAGAGGGGCCAATGAAACACCACAAAATTTCGAGCTTAGTACTTTTCCAACAACAAGCAGGTCACTGCGACTCGCAGACGACCACGGCTACATCTGGTATCAAACATGGCAACTTCGGAGATCAGATATTTAATTTCACTAAGTATGCACTACCAGCATATACACCCAGCGTATACGCTCAAGTTCACATCCACAGCGTATACACCTAACATCCATAGTGTATACGCCCGACATTCTCAGCGTATATGCCCACCGTATACGCCCGAAGTTCACAGCGTATATGTCTAGCATATACGCCCAGCGTGCACGACCAGCATACACTCCCCACAAGTATGTCCAGCTTGTACGACTGATGCATATGCCCGGCATGCAATCCCCTAAGACGACATGGAAACAGCACTGCAGAACAAGACTTGGTACAAGGCAGCAACCATCAGCGTATACGCCCAGCGTATATGCCCAGCACATCCAGCGTATATGCCCAGTGTATATGCTAGAGTCTACGCCCACCTGATACAGCGTATATGCTCAGTAAATGTAACATGTTGTACACTTGTAAATTTCGTGCTTTTGCACCCGGTCAACGCGCCACGTGTCCCCCAACCCGAGTCTAATGTCAAAACCTGTATAAAAGCCCCAATTTTTCACGAGATCGAGACGGTTAGCAAAATTTCGAGCAAAACCAGAGAAAAACAGAGACGCTGAGAACCAGAGCAGAGAACCTTGTAAGCTAGACAACCCTGTACACTGAGCATACAGCCTCTACGCTGTGCCTACAGTGTGAACTAGCCCACAGTCATCCCCGCATCCACCAGGGCTTTTCATCCGCCTTGTGTCAAATCCACAACTACGTTAGACCAGTGCATTGTACTCTCATTTTGAAATGCCATTGTTACATTTTCTTCCTAAAATCTTTCACAGTTTGCATTAATCGTTGCATGTTCATTGTTTACGTTGTTTTACGCTTACGTTTACGCCGTTTATGCTCCGTTTACATCAATTACGCTGTTTACGCTCTGTTTTGCATCTTTCACGCTGTTTACGTATAACCCAGCATATAACACCTTGGTGTACATTTGGGGAAATCCTTGCCTGATCCGCGTGTGGACCACTCAAGGTACTCTACCTTCGTTCATTCCAACTCGCCCTCAGGCAAAGGTAGGGTCTTCTGTGCGTGTCCTGTGATCCCTCAGTTTCTATTTCCTTCCAGCTGGAGATCGACGATTTTAGACGATACAGTCATTACCACTAGTTGCCCAGCCATAGCACGGATTTCTGCCTAGCTTTGTAAGATGATCTACAAAGGATGATTGATAGAGGCGAGATGATGCTTGACACTACAAACCCAGTTAGGCCTCAAAACCAGTCCATGAGTGTACAATGATCCTCTAAATGTAGATGATGTCAACTATGTCATAAATGCTATTAGCATCGATGATGACCCAAAACTAGTATAGTAGCCATTCGTGGTTCAGGTGCCCTCTAGTAGTGAAAGGGTCCCCTAGGCCCCCATAATTTCAAGGCCCCCTTTCATTGTTAGAGCATCACCTCAAGCACCCACCATGCCCTTCATGGTTAGGGTCCCACTACATCTTACATCAACTACAACTAATCAACCACCCTTTGTCATCAAAGTGCCCCAACTTGCCAACTCCTCACCTATCCAAAGCCTAATAGTAGGCAATGCATTGGTTCCTTCCTTTCCAACAGGCAACCCCGCTGGCAGCATTAGTAGGTCCCCTAGGTGGCAACACAGGAGACCCAATGAATGTCTCATAGACAAAATAGTTAGGCAACATCAAGACTAAAGGGCATTAGGTTATCCAAAACTAGTTCTTATATCTATGGTTCCCATGACCAAAACAACTAAAGAGGCCACCACTAGCAAATTTCAAGGGATCACTGAGGCCTCTAAGTAGGCCAAGCAAACAAAGCCCAAGTCACCTCCACGAGAAATCTGTCTCCTAGGATGCATGGAGGAAGTTAAGGCCAACAAAAAATATGGCCAATGGCAAGGACTTTGTGGATGCATTAACCCAAGTCAAATAAGTGCTCAAATTGAGAAACATGACATTGAGCTTTATGACTTGATCATGACCTCATCTACCCACTATGAACCACTGGTGTAGATGTTGACCTCCATTCCTATTATGGAGGACATCCCTACATATGAGAACTTCATCCATGTAGTGATGTTACCTCCCACACCATAGGAATCAAGTTCTACATCCCTAATGTTTCATGATGAAGCAATTAAGATTAATCCTAAGAAAGGCGAGGTCATAATAGCTCCAATGTTTATTACCATATGTGTTGGGCAATGCAAGATTCATAGAGTGCACATCAATGATGGAGCAGCCACAAATGTAATATCATATGCTGTCATGGACAAGCTAGGCCTTACAAACCAAATCAAGCCAACAAAAACCATGTGCTTCAAATCCTTTAATGGATCCCATGTTATCATCAAAGGCATCGTAACTATAGCTTTTGTAACAGGGGAGAAATTCCCCACCACTACCAAATTCATTGTCATCAAAGAGGTGTCGAGCTTTAACTTAATATTAGGCAGACCTTAGCTGACCTAGTTATGAGTTATCTCCTCTTCAATCCATCAAGAGATCCACCTTCCATACAAAGGTAATGAAGTTACCATCCATGATGATAACGCTGCCCCTTTGGCCATCAACAACATAGATATGGAGCAAGGGTCATAGGTGGAGTTTCCTGATGATGCATCTATAGCAAAGAATAGGACTCACGAGGTAAACGCAACTAAAAGAGCAAAAGAAGCTAGTGACCTTCCAAAGGATGTACTTTGGGCAAAATTTCACTTTGACATAGCGAGCGAGGATCAAGGAGACTACGAGATAGTACAACCCAGGCCCTACACACCTCCTAACACACACTGGGTTAGGAGGCAACTACACAACTAAGGTACCCCCTTAGTCCAAAATGTGTTGGGTGCTTACCTGCTCTTTACTTCTACATGCCATGTGTTTTACCTTTCACTTACATTGCATTTGTTTCACATTGAATTAGCATTGTGACATGTTATTTGCATTTGGCTTAATTGCTTAGATTACGCATTTATTTGCTTTGCTTACGCATTCATCTATGTTGTTTATGCAATTGCTCGTTAGTTTACACTTCTACAGTTATTACTTTAATGCATAAAAAACCTCAAAAATGCATAAAAATTGTAAAATAAAAAATTACAAAAAGAGAGATAGTAATATGCGCCTGATATGGCCTTAAATTGGCAACATTGTAACCCAAAATGGCCTTAAACTATCACCCTTAAACTATGTTGGTGGCTTAGAATGGCCTAAATCTATCGCTTTTAAAACTATTGCTATGGCCTAAAATGGCCTAAAACTACCACCTTGGCCCATCAAGGCTTTAAACTGACAACATAATCACTATGGCTCACAATGGCCTAGTATCACTATGGCTCACAATGGCTCAGACTCGCATACTCATAGCAAATGCAATAAAATCATCATAGGGATAAAAGTTTGCACATTACACTTAGCAAATAGTCATCCATAGCAAATACAATATGAATAGCAATACATAACATGAATAGCATCACATAACAAAAATGTAGGAAAAAAACCTAGTGGAAGGTACATCTGGTCATGCTCAACCAATAGCACTAGGTGGGGGTGAAGGTTCTGCTTCCTCTACCAGGTCGCTAGGGCTTGTAGCATTGCCTAGTACCTATCACAACCATTAAAAAATATGTGTGATTAGTAAGCAAGCATGCATTACATGAGCTAACTCAAAACATAAAAAGCATAAAAAACTAATGTAGCAAAAACTAACCTAGAAGAGTCCCGCATCGGCAAGTTCTGGAGGTAACTTTCCAAGGCTAGCCTCCAAGCAGCAGAGGATCTCAGCTTTGGAAAGCTACATCCAATCTTCCTAGATAAAGTCAATACCTACAAGTGTCTTTCCTTTGTCCACAGTGGTCCATGGGAGTGGCTCCATGGAAAACATGGTAGAAGACTGAAGGGGATGATGATCTAACTCTCTAGAGAGTCACTCACAACCGTATGCTATGTGAACAAGTCATACACCTACTTTTTTCCAATTGCCTTAAGAAACATCTTGAGGTGATGACGTTCAGTAGACTCTTCCTTTCATCATCGCAGGTACACGTCGCACTCTCGCTTGTATTGATGCTTGTGATTATTTGACACTATCCCCACTAATAAACCTTTGTACTATAATTCTTCTGATCCTAATTCTTCTAAGCAAGCAAATCCATCTAGAGCTACTACTCTACCAGCTCCCATATGACCTCATTCTGACCTCTGAGAGTTATCTAATACCTAGCATACTCAATCTCAAATGTATGTCAGGTGTCATCTCCCCACAATCTAGCCACTATGAATTCATATTTGGATTGAAGATCCTTGATCTTCTCATCCTAGATAGACACCCTCTCCTATAGTTCATGCACACATTTCCACAGGTGCTCATTAGAACACCAAAAAAACCCATAATGACTTTTCACAAGAAAGTGTGCACTTCTTAGATGTCTTATACAGGTGATGAGGCACTTGATCAACTTTAGGAGGAAGGTTTGGTAGAGAATCCACCCTTGCCACCTTGCTAGAATCCCACTACATCTTAGGACTTGTAGGAACACAACAACTAATCAATCAGCCAAACATAAAGCATTTAAGCAATAAGCAAGATAGCATAGAACAGAATAGCACTACACACTTACCTAGCTCTAAGTCTACTTATCACAAGCAATCCACCATGTCCCCAACAAGATCTTCCATGAAGGCAAGTTTATCTAACATCTCTACCCATGGCTCCATGCAATAGGTAGATGCAGGATTGCTAGTGAGGATATCTAATGCTGCAATACACTGATGCAATTAGCACATGACCTGACACAGCTTAGGATACTAGAGTAAATAAGCAAAGATAGATGACAATAAAAGTAAATTACCTACTAAGCCCTTAAGCATGAGTGCAGGGGGCTCACCTAGCTACATACCATCGAACAAAGTGTTAAAATCACCCCCATTGGGGTAGAGTAACCCCTCCTCTTCCAACTACTAGAGGGTCTCTACCACCTCGTGAAGCTCATCTCCATGAGCTACTTCCTCCTCAGCCTGAGGAAATGCTTCCTTCAATGCCACCTTAGTTGTTGCTCTTGTAGCCCTCTCTTTTTTTCTGCAATTAACACATATACAGGTATAGCACATCATTAGCTAATCAACAAAATAGCATGAAAAACATAAAGAAAAATACATGCATAAATACAACTAAAGCATCTAGTATCTATGCATACTAACCTACAACATCCTCACATAAATCTCATAGCCTAATGCAGATCTTTTTACTACTTGGCTTTTTGATCTCAAGGGCAACTTCCTCTTGAGGGCTTGGCCTCTTGATCTTGGCCTTAGACGGCCCCACCATATCTGCTATGTAGTGATCCACCTTGCTTATGTCCTCAGTGTTAACTGGAGGACCCCCTCCCATACTATCGCACAAATGATGCGAGTGTTCCATAGGAGCCTTGGTCATTGCTGATAACAATTCATCAATCCCCTTTAGAGGATTCTACATGTGTGTGGTTGAAAACATATGTTTGACCCACAGTCGATACAACTACTCATGGTCTTGCACCACCCATCGTCCATCATCTCATATAACCAAAAGCTCTACAAAAATTCGTAGGTATCCTACAAAGAACATGAAGTGGACATGGGACTTCACCTAGAGGTTGAATCGAAGTCAAGAAATCTCTACATATAGACTGATGGCTATGTATGCGGCCCAATTCAATCTTGTATCCTCTAGCAGAACCTCCTTTATTACCCATGTCTATTCCATCCATAGGATCTTTTCTTAGGAGAGCAACTTCGAAAAGGCACAATAGCAAAATAGAGGGTAGAGCTCTCACATCTTAGGCACCTGCACATATTTGATTGATATGCCTTTGTGAGATCGAGTGGCCCCCAACTAGTCCTCAATCTCCTCTCTATGATCCACCTCCCTATTGACCTTATTGACAATCATCAAGCCATCAGTAGGAATGCCAAAGAGATTAGTAAAGAAGGCCTCGCTGAGGTCCAACACTACCATCACACCGCACACCTAGGTGACAAACCTCCTGACATCGCTACTAAAGAAGTCAATGATGGTGACCATTTTTCCCACTGGGATACTCAAGCTAAGGGCCAAGAATAGGTCCATTAACCCAGCACACATGAGCTGAGCTATTAATGCATCTAGCACTCTATGGCATAGCCAATGCTACGCACCCTCGACATCCTTGTATTTCATGATAAGGGTGGCCTTTGTGTAATCCATGGTCACTATTTTCACTTCAGCTGAGGCAACCACCACTACAACATAAAGAAAAACAACGTTAGCATCATGTAAATAAGGTGAATTAAAAGGCACACATGCAAGCACATGAGCCAAAATGTAGATAGGTACATGGCACAAACAAAGTGCGAGATGGGGGTGCAGACACCTCCTCAAAGTTAATCTCACTAGCAGCCCACTCCTTATCTAACAAGTTGTGGATCCTATATCACTCATACGTCTTCAGGTGATGGGAGATATAGGTCTCTAGATCATGTCCCATCTGCTTAATCATAGCTACCCAAACGTTTGTGCTAGACAAGAAAACCTCTAAGGCAGTGTGAGTTAAGGCTAGAGCATCTGGACCATCATGCAGGCCATCTTTATTAACCTAAAACTTAGCAATCAAACATAAAACCGTTAGCAATTTAACATAAGAAAGTAGAAAAAAAAGCTGCATAAGCTATAAAAGCACTTACCCTCTAACAAAATAGATGGTTCGAGGTGGGTTCTGGAATAGAGTATACAACCACTGCGTAATAAAAAGGATGTTGTTCTTATTATAAAAAGTAAACCCCATCATATGCCATACTCTAGATAACTACCAAACACCCCTAGGACCTCTACCTAAGCCTTCTGGCCCATCAATGTTAGTAGCAAGCTCATTTAAGATGAACTTTAGAATGTTCTAGTTTACCCCAGGTAGCAGCATCTCAATGATAACACTCACAACTTCAACTACCAAGTGTGACCACATGATCACACTGAATTGCTATAATAGGTACTCTAGGAGCTACTAGGCTCCTGATCAGAACTACACCACCTAAAGATCTACTCAAATTTTTGGTGCAAGGGTGTTGGAAATAGGTTTGCTCATGTAAAATAGGATGCCCACAAGCTCAACTATGATCAAAACAGGTTACAACAACACCTTGCAATCATCAAGCAACCGACAAAGCATTAGTATACATGCATAGATGTGAAATGTTGATATATATTATAAATTATTAGCATAAATTAGAAAAAATTCCTAATTTTGATGATACACCCTAAGGCCCCACAAGTGTAGGTTGTCAATTAACTCATTCAACATGCCTGGCACTCACTGGGGTCTAGCATGTTTTGCAGGATTAATACTACATTTTTTGTAGGTTTAGCACTACATTTTGCAAGTTTAACATTGTGCATAGTTAGCAAAATTTTTACTAACTCTAGATTACCCCAATGAAGGGAATAATCCCAAAAAAATAGACATTTTGGCAAACACCTGACAAACACTATTGTACTGAACTAAATCGTCGGTGTAAGGCTAGAAGGGAAAAATAAACACTGAAAGATCATTAGGCAGACACAGCTAACCCTGCCTTCGCTTGAGGGCAAGCTGGAAAAAGGAAATGAAGGTAGAGTGCCTTAGATGGTCTGCACGCAAATCAACCAAGGACTTCCCCGAGCATAAACTATGGCTTGCATTGGGGTTATCGTAACTAATGATGTACAAAGTGTAAACAGTAATGTGCGAAATGCAAACAGAGCGTATATAGAATAGTATTGCAAACAAAATGTAAACCAAATGTAAAACAGAGTAAATAATATAATGGCCAGAAAAATGAACTATATTTTATTATTTAGAAAGGGTGTGCACTGGTCAAAGTATAGCTGCATGTGTAGATGGCAAGTCAAGCACCAAGCCCCGGGGTGATGTGTTTCAAAAGTGCTTCGATACAAGGAGTCAAGTGTGCTTGAGCGTCTAAGGATTACTGGTCTATGTTTCTTAAGCCATCAACCTTCAAAATTTCCAACCCCGTTTATGTGAATTGACAGGGTATTTATAGGTTTTGGCTAGGCTCGAGTGTAGAATTCATGGATGGGATCAACGGCTGAGAATTGAGAGGAAAACGGATCAAGTGACATGTGTCCGATGGACAGCTGTGTGTGAGTTGGACGTGTGTGGGCAAGCTATATTTTTGACCAGGTGCATTGTATCTTATAGTGTGCGTCGACTTACTCAAGCTAGCTTACGCTCATGGAAGCACATACAATTTAGAGCGTAAGAGCTTGACAAACCAACAAATGATGAACATTTACAATGAAATGATAATGTAAAATAAGAGAAATTGACTCTGGCTCGCTTAAAACTTCTCAATCCCTGAATCAACTGCTGCAGGATGTCGATCTGGGTGGCTTTATGGCTATTTGAGGTGTCCAGGATTTCCAACATGAGTTCATTTTGCCATGGCGTGTCCTCAACGTGCTCATGCTGCACTCACACTATACTCACACTGCCAATGTGACCTCAACGTGAGTGAGCCAGAATGACACGTTTTCCACCAAATTTTAATTTTTTAAGCCTAGTTCTTGAGTGCAACTGCTATCTAACTATGTGGTTGACCTTAGGAATGATCTGAAAATTAAAAATTGAGCTTGATGTACCCTATTTTGTACCACTTTTGGCAGCTCACGCTGGACTCACGCTGCTAGCATGAGTGTAGCATGACCACAACGTGAGCTGTAGAAACCTACAATTTTGAACCTAATAGAGGCTAGAACTTGAATCTTGTCAATGATGAACCCTGAAGATGACTTGCACGTTGGAAATTAGATCTTTTTCGACTTAGTTTTGGGCTTTGAAATTTGCTCATGCTACACTCACGTTGTTAGTGTAACCTCAGCGTGAGTGAGGAAATTTGCACCTTTTCACACCAAAATTTGAATCTCTAAATGCTGAAGCTTGGAGTTGACATCAGTGACCCTTGAGGATGGCTTGCACCTTTGAAATCAAACCATTTTGACTCAATTTTGAGGCTCCTAGAGTTGCTCATGCTACACTCACACTGCCAGCGTGACCTTAGCATGACCACAATGTGAGTGCCCAGGACAAGCCAGCGTGAGTGTCATGCCTTAGTCAAATTTTGCCTCCCAAAAGCTCGAAAGGGCTTGAGTCATTTTCAAAGTGCTAGGCCGAAATTAGTGGTGTTTCATTGTGTGCCGACCGAAATCGTCGGTGCGAGGCTTGAACGTGACGGGCACCAACGGGGATGCGGACGAGCACAGTTGACCCTGNGGCCCTTGGCTAGATGTCACCGCACCGTGTTCAAAAGTACATGGGATTGGGGGAATGTAGTTCAAGATGCAAGGGGATTCGTTGTATCTGGGGAAATCAAGAGTTGATCAAGGGATATGATTACTCTTGGAATTGTAAGATAGGAATGCTCTCACGTGAATAAGCTATATCATTGGTCCTTGTCAATAGCCGATTTTCAGTAGACTCGAAGCCAGGACATAGGAGGTGCATTCTTTCGAGAAACGAGGCTCTTATAGAGTGTTTATAGGAGCCCATTGTAAATATCGAAAGCCACATGATGATGTGTAATATGATCATTTGAGACACGAGTGTAACTATTTTTTTCAAGACAATTGCCTTCCAGCCTAGGGCTTGTATGAGAAGAGCCAATGGTCTTTGGTCTATGATGTCAACGGGGTCATGAAGACCTTTTCCGTGCATTTTTCTCATTGATCTTTTTGTTCTTTTTTTTTTTGTTTCTTCTTTTCTTTTTGTTTTCTTTGGTCTTTTTGAAAGAGCTTGCTTTTAGTGTTGTGTTCATGCTCGAGTGCTTGCATTTTGCATCATGTACCATTACTGTGTTTTGCATTACAACTACTTAGAGGATCACAGTGTGCAACAATGTATCAAGAGCTTTGGGGGAGTAGAATGTATCCAGGGGGTATAATTAAATGGGATAAAGGGGAACATGATGGGGAATAGGGAATGTATCAGGAGTAGGGAATGTACTTATGAACGGATTGATTAATCCAGTTGTGGGAATTAGGAAGAATGTGATACCTTGTCATCATGATGAAGTGCATCTATGCACGAATGCCTCAAGCATGTCATCTTGTAAACACAACTCCAAGAAGACAAGAAAACCACAAACAAAATGGTTAACTAAACACTTTAATTTGAGAACATCCAAGGAGATGGAGCCACCATGTGCAATTTCAAAGTAGATAGAATCATGAACAGCATCAGCTTCATCAAGGTCCATGAGACAAATTATGTAGCAAGTCTTTGTGGAGGGTGTACAGCTAGTTGTAGCAACATATCTTTTCAAGTATTTCCTGGTCATTGATGATGTTGCCAGTTTACAGTCTTAGCGGACTATTGTGGGTTAGTTTCATATCATAACCCTTTGGACGGTGTCAGTTTAGCGTCGTAGTCGATGGTGCATTGTTAGTTTATAGTTGTAGCAGACTGTGAAGAGGAAAATCAGTTTATAGTCTTAGTGGACTTTGGATGCTAGTTTTACGTCATGGTAGATATATGTGGAAATTTAGTGTCATACCGGATGGAACTCTATGGTGTCAGTTTACTATCATGACTCCAAGACTGTCTGTGCCAGTTTATAGTCATAGCGGACTAGTGCTTACCTTGCTTGTGTAAAGTGTAATGTTGCATGCATGGTCATGCTATGTGCCTGTGAGATCCTACAAAAACCAACTAGGAAGAAAACAACATCAAGCGACACCTATCATGCATAGAGTTGAAATGTATGAATGAAAGAAAAGCAATGCAAAAAGTGATAGTTTTAGGCCATCCCGGGCCATAGGCTAGTTTAAGGCCTTTTCGGGCCATGTGTTTTTGTAGTTTTATGCTTTCTTTTTTTTATGTTTGATGTTTTTTCAAATGCAATGTGTAAACTAAGTTGATGAATGTGTAAACAAAGCAAAATGTGTGATCTAAGTGAGCGGGCAAAATGTAAACGCATAGGCTAGTGCAATGTAAATGAATGTGAAAATGCATGGCAAGTGGAGGCAAAGGGTAGGCAAGCATCTAGCACATTTTTGGCAAAGGGAAATTCTTTTTCATGTAGTTGCTTCTTAACTGGGCATGGATTAGGGAGTGTGAAAGGCTTAGGATCCTATACGAAGTTATTGGCTTCAACCACTCGTTCAGGTGTGTTAGCCTTAGGCGTTGTGTTGGTTACCGTAGGTGTACCACTAAGAAACTCTTCTTCCAAAACATGTGTCATGTCTATGTCGTGGATAGTCGAAGAGGAAACATTATCACCATGGATGATAACTTGACTACCTTCATATGGAAGGTGGATTTCTTAGTGGATGGGAGAGGAGATGGCCCTTAGTTGGGCTAGCCAAGGCCTACCTAGAATCATGTTGAAACATGGCATCTCCTCTATGATAGTGAAATTTGCACTAGTGGGGAATTGCTCCCCCACCATGAAGGTTAAGTTGATTGTACCCCTGACTATGACACGTGATCCGTTGAAGGATTTTAGACATGTGATTTTGGTTGGCCTGATTTCATCTGTCAAGCCTAGTTTGTTGATGACAGAGTACAGGACTACGTTTGTCGCTGCACTATCATCAACATGTACCCTGCGGATCATACATTGTCCAACATGAATGCTAATGGATAGTGGAGCTGTAGTGACCTCTCCTTGTGCGAGGTTGACTTTAACTGCATCATCGCGAAAGGCTAAGGTTGTTGAACCTGATTCTTGTGGTGTAGGGGGCAGGATTGTTGCACAGATGGATGCCTCATTTGCAGGGATGTTTTCCGTAATAGGAATGGAGGCCAAGACCTAGGTCAATGCTTGGCAGTGAGCAGATGAGGTCATGACCAGGTCGTACAAATTGAACATTGTGTTCTTTTTCTTGAGTGTTTATTTTACCTAGGTTAGTGCAACTACGAAGTCCTTGTCATTAGCCGTTGTGTTAGCCTTAACTTCCTCCATGTGGTTTGAAAGATAGATCTCTCGCATAGGGGACTTGGGCTTGGTTGGCTTGGCCTGCTTAGGGGTAGGGGCCCCAGTGTTTTGTTGTTTTTTGCTAGTTGTGCCCTTTTCTTCGGCCATGCGGGTTGCGAGATGCTTGTTTGTCCTTTTGCGTTGCCATCTGGTGGGCCTACCCAGGTTGCTAGTGGGCTCAACCCTTGAAGGATGAGGGATCGAGATGTTGCCCAGTATTGGGCTTTGGGTAGGTGAGGCTCCACCATGTTGTGGCACCCTTATGATAAAGGGTGGCTTAGGAGTTGTTTTAGGGGTTGTTGTGTGACTAACTTGTCATGGCCCCTTGATGACGAAAGGTCACCTAGCAGTTTTTGTTGCTGCGTCATGCCAGTTTAACATCTTAGCGGACGAGTCATGCCAATTTAACATCTTAGCATATGGTTGCTGTGGAACCTTGATAACAAAGGGTGTTGTGGATGCCTGAAGTGGCACTTTGAGAAAAAATGGAGGCCTCTTACTTATGGAGGCCTGGGGGACCTTTGCCTTGTTAGGAGGCACACAGATCACAAAAGGTTGTTGCACAGGTTTGGGCTTGCCACCTATGCTAATTGAGTTTATGACATAGGAGGCATCGTCTATGTTGGATTGACTTGCCGTGTCAATCACCAGTTGGCCTTGCTCTATCATTCCCTGTAGGTCATCCTGCAAGGCACGACAATTGTTTGTACCGTGACCAGCCATTTGATGGTAATGGTAATATTGGTCCAATTTAAAATGTTGTGGGACCGGGGGCTCATTTGGTACTGCTAATGTGGGGTTCCTTAGTAGTTCATAATACCTATCATGTTTTCGGCGGGTAATCACCGACACATGTTTGTGTTGGATTTGCCAAGCTTTCAAGAGTTGCTCCAGTAGTTCAGAGGGTTGCATCAGTAGTCACGTATACTTTGAGCGATCCTTGCACTGCAAGTTGGGCCCTGGGGTGGCCCCTACCAATGTAGGTGAGTTGGCACCAAAGTTGGTAATTTTGTTAGCTGGGGATTTGGGTTGCTTAGCTATTGGGCCCCAGTTTGTTGCTTTTATGCTTGCGGCCACCATTGCCACTATTGTATTTTGCTTGTGAGCGTGTTCATTTTTGTAGGTGACATAAGCTAGGTCATTGGTTGATTGTGCCACCTCTTCTATGTCCTTAATCTGTGCAAATTCTTGACTCAAAGTACAAGTGCTCAAATAATAGTGTTTTGATTTAATGAAGTCATTCACGGCCGCCTTAAGAATGATAAGCAAGTATGTCTCAGGTATGGGCTCGTGAAGTTCATTCAGGGCTGCACTCCACCTTTGGATAAATTTTTGCACCGGCTCTAGTGGCGCTTGTTTAATCTGAATCAAGCTATCCAGTGTAGCTTTAACTTTTAGATTATATTTGAAACAGGTAACGAACTGATGTAACAAATTCTCTAAAGAGGATATGGAGTTACGGGGTAAAGCTCGGTACCAGTCTAAGGCTTTTCCTGTTAAGGACATAGCGAAAACTCACAAAATTGCATGAGGCTAGGCCTGAAGTAGTAGACATTCTAGTCAAAATGTTACTAGATGGGCATTTGGATGTCCCTCTCCATTGTACTTTGTTAGTTGAGGTAATGGGATTTCCTTTGGCAAGGTTAATGGTGGGACTGAAAAGTGGATTGGGTCATCTTGATAGAAGTCCAACACCTTGAGTTCCTCAGTATTTGCGATTTTAAGGTGCTTTACCTCTTCAATTAACAAGTGCATCATTTTCTTTGTGTCTTCCCACTCTTGCGTGGTAGGTAGACCGGTGGGTTGAATGGATTATGATTGGTAGTAATTCGATTATTGCATTATTTGCGGTAAGGGATATTGTTGGATTGTCGGTTGTTGTGGTGGAGCACATTCAGAGATGGGATTAGAGGGTGTGGTACATTATAGAGAGTAGGTTGGTGTTGTTGGACAGCTATTGAAACCCACTGCCTAGCCACAGGTTGTGAGGTGACACCCTGAACGTGTTGCGCTGAAGTAGTCAGAGGTGCCCCATGGGTTTGTACTTATGGTATGTAATGGGTGGATGTGGAAGCTGGTACTTCTTGTTGAGAAGCTAGTCCTCGCGTGTATGCAGATGAAGGAGGAAGCATGGTTCCTTCTACGGAAGGTTGGAATAATGGATTTATATAGGCACAAGAACTAATGGTATGGTACGAATCCCCACGCTCATATTGGACTGCAAAGTCGTCTTCCTCATTTCCATTCTGAGGCTCTATCGGAGGTGGCTGTCAGGCTTGACTCCTTACCATGAGAAGCTGAGATATGAGTCAATGATGAGTCTTAGAAAGGGGGATTATGTCAATTGCTGAGGGAGTGAACTCATGACCTTCCTTGTAGATGAGCTCATAGTTTCGCTTTACCTCTCTTTCCATGTGATCGATAGGCAAGTTGGCTTGGATTTTCACACAGATGAAGTTATATTGTTCTCATGTGAGAATGTGGGAAGATTCCATAGTAGCGTGAGCAAACTAGGCTTGTCAACATGAGCAAGCTGACAGTGTGAGTAACTGGCACAGCGTGAGTAACTAGCACAGCGTGAGTGACCTCAAACACACGCTGGCAGTGTGAGTAACTAGCACAGCGTGAGTGACCTCAAACACATGCTGGCAGCGTGAGCAAGTCTCAGCGTGAATAAGCTCAGCATGAGTGACTGGGCTCAGCATGAGTAAGTCAAGCTGTGCATGTGTAAGGTAGCTTGATGAGTTGACCTGAGTTTCAGCACTTGACCTGTGTAGCATTTAACAGGTGGTCCTCCTTCTAGCGCCAATTTACTGTACTGACCTAAATCATCGGTGTAAAGCTGGAAGAGAAAAATAAACACTGAAAGATCGTCGGGCAGACATAGCTGACCCTACCTTCTCTTGAGGGCAAGCTGGAAAAAGGAAACGAAGGTAGAGTGCCTTGGATGGTCTGCACGCAAATCAACCAAGGACTTCCCCAAGCGTAAATTATGGCTTACGTTGGGGTTATCGTAACTAATGATGTATAAAATATAAACAATAATGTATGAAATGCAAATAGAGTGTATATAGAATAGTATTGCAAACAAAACATAAACTGAATGTAAAACAGAGTAAAAAATGTAATGGCTAGCAAAATGAACTATATTGTATTGCTTAGAAAGGGTGTCCACTAGTCAAAGCATAGCTACACGTGTAGATGGCAAGTCAAGCGCCAAGCCCCGAGGTGATGTGTTTCAGAAGTCCTTGGATACAAGGAGTCAAGTGTACCCAAGTGTCCAAGGATTGCTAGTCTATGTTTCTTAAGCCATCAACCTTCAAAATTGCCAATCCCATTTATGTGAATTGATAGGGTATTTATAGGTTTTGGCCAGGCTTGGGTGCAGAATTCATGGCTAGGATCAACAGCTAAAAATTGAGAGGAAAACGGATCAAGTGACACATGTCCGATGGACAGCTATGTGTGAGTTGGACATGTGTGGACAAGCTACATTTTTGACTAGGTGCATTGTATCTTACAGCGTGTGTCGACTTACTCAAGCTAGCTTACGCTCATGGAAGCACATACAATTTATAACATAAGAGCTTGACAAACCAACAAATGATGAACATTTACAATGAAATGATAATGTACAATAAGAGAAATTAACTCTGGTTCACTTGAAACTTCTCAATCCCTAAATCAACTACTGCAGGATGTCGATCTGGGTGGCTTTGTGGCTGTTTGAGGTATCTAGGATTTCCAACATGAGTTGATTTTGCCATGGTGTGTCCTCAACATGCTCACGCTGCTAGCATGACCTCAGCGTGAGTGAGCCAGAATGATGCGTTTTCCATCAAATTTTGATTTTTGAAGCCTGGTTCTTGAGTGCAACTACTGTCTGACTATGTGGTTGACCTTAGGAATGATCTAAAAATCAAAAATTGAGCTTGATGTACCCTATTTTTTACCACTTTTGGCAGCTCACGCTGGACTCATGTTGCCAGCGTGAGTGCAGCGTGACCACAATGTGAGCTGCAGAAACCTGCAATTTTGAACCTAATAGAGGCTGGAACTTGAATCTTATCGATGATGAACCCTGAAGATGACTTGCACATTCGAAATCAAATCTTTTTCGACTTAGTTTTGGGCTTTGAAAGTTGCTCATGCTGCACTCACACTGCCAGTGTGACCTCAGTGTGAGTGATAGCGTGAGTGAGGAAATTTGCACCTTTTGACACCAAAATTTAAATCTTTGAATGCTGAAGCTTGGAGTTGACATTAGTGACCCTTGAGGATGGCTTGCACCTTTGAAATCAAACTATTTTGACTTAATTTCGAGGCTCCCAGAGTTACTCACGCTACCAGCATGACCTTAGCGTGACCACAGCATGAGTGCCCAGGACAAGCCAGCGTGAGTGTCATGCCTTCATCAAATTTTGCCTCCCGAAAGATCAAAAGGGCTTGAGTCATTTTCAAAGTGCTAGGCCAAAATTAGTGATGTTTCAACTATGACCTTCAAAAAATAGGCATTTTAGCAAACACTTAGTGGACTACACTCCCAACACATAGAGAATGTAGCCCCATGACCGTGAAGAGTGTAGTCTCCCTGCAGTGCTACACTTGTCATGTCATGTTCGCCAAGGCCCCACCCTACCCCTTCGTCATTGTGGTAGGCCACACCCTCCACTGCCATCCACAAAAAAATAGAAAAAAAAATAAATGCACATAATCCCCAATGCTAATCATAGTTGTGGCCCCTACAATTGTGTCGCGGGATGCCACAAGGGTTGTAGCCCTTACGACCATACCACGAAAGTGTGATCCATGGGGCCTTAACTTGCGCAAAAAAAAGAAAAAAAAGAGTGTACTAGAATCCCATCTCTTCCTATTACACCCTCGTGATGCCTACTGTGGCATCCCTACCATTTTCAAAACCCCAACACCAATCACGGTTGCACCGTGTGAAGTGCGATGATGGCCACAACCCCTATGGTTGCACCACAATGCCCAAGGTGTAGGGCCCTAAGACCCATGCCAAAGAAGAAAAATCTCAACCCCTACATCATACACAAGGAAAAAGAAATGAAACAACATGCGATGGAGACTACGGCCCCCTGCAGCTGTGCCATGTAGTGCAACGACAGTCATTGCCCCCTTTCCCTAGCATGTCAAAACCCCATGCATGTCCTAAAACCCGCACTCCCCAAAATCCTATGTGCATCAAATCCTCGCACGGCCCTCAAAATGCAAGTAGCCCCCAAACTCTTGCACAACCATAACCCCACATAGGCCCAACAAGAAATAGACAAAAGAAAAACAACAAAAAATAGTGATGTGCAATGGCAACCACAGCCCCCTGTGACCACACCGCGTCATGCAACGATGGCCATGGTCCATGCAGTTGTGTCACGAAATGTGATGGATGGCTTCCAAACTACATAGCTCCCTTCCACAAACCTCCCCCCCCCCCCACATGAAACCCTGTGTGTGTCCCTCAAGGCCCAAATGGACATGCACCTCCCTACCACAAAATCCTCCCTACCACCATGCCATGCTGCAAATAGCATGCAACCATGACAACCACCACCACAATGGGGCACGCAAGGTGAATCCATGGGACTACACTCCCTAAAGCCCCCATAACCATTGTCAAAAGAAAAAACCACAAGGAGCCAAAAAATGAGCCAAAGGAAAGAGCATAGTTGGTGTGCTTGGCTAATGCACATAACCTCCTCTCCTCCATGTGCACCTATGGCAAGTAGCTTAGTGCTCTCTCTCCCTCGCAACGTTTGCCAACTCTAGGTGAAGGCATCCACTCTGGCATGTCATCTTCCCTGGGACTACACTCTCCACTGGCAACAAAGGCAAAAGCAACAACAAAACTATGCTCTCATCATTGCGGTAAAGCCAAAGAAAATGACAAGTTACCATGGTAAAACTATGCCTATATACCCTCTCAGGGTCATTTAATGATCCACCAAACTAAGACTACACTCACCACCAAATTATCAATGGAGAGCATAGTTGGGTGTGAGCATAGTTAGGTGAGAGCATAGTCAACCATACTTAGCCCAAAATCATGACTTTTTTGTAGCCTTACAAATGCCCATGTTAATCTCGCTCCCCAAGCATGGCTAGCACTTCCCAGAATAGCATCTTTAACACATCTGCAGCCTACCAAGGCTTAAAACTAGCACAAAAATGTTTACCTTCCATAGCAATTTACATGCATACTTAAGTAGATTTCATTAGATTGCCTTTTTCTCATCCATGCATATTAACTTTGTCAAACATGTGTCACTTGACGTTTTTCTAGTTTATTTTGCAAGAACACAACATGACTACCTTTGGCCCTCATGGGGCTATATGGCGACATTAAGCGATGCATTAACTCTCATTGCCTAGACCTCGAGCCTAGAGCCTACCACAAATACATAGGATCTGTAGAACCATCACTAGATTGGCCTAATCATCTAGTTAAGGCTCTTGACCTAGAGGCTAGGGAGGTCATATAGGATCCCCTTATCAAGATCCCTATGGCAGTGCACAATGGCAAAGTAAGAACACTAAAACTAAGTCCCTTGCTAGAACCCCAACACACTCAAGACATCGCTAAAGTGCTTAATGATAACATTAAAGCATTTGCATCATCATACAAGGACATGTCGGGCCTAGATCCATGGCTAGTCCAACACAACATCACCCTTGATCCTTGCATCAAACTAGTTAAGCAGAAAGTGCACAAGGCTCAGCTTGAGGTGGCATTGGCAATCTATGATGAGATCACAAAGCTTTACAAAGTTGGTTTCATCCAGGTTGTTGACTATGTGGATTGGGTCTCCAACATCGTAGTTATGCCTAAGAAAAATGGACGTATATGCATTTGCATAGACTTCCAGAACCTAAACAAGGCAACCATCAAAGGTGACTTCCCGTTGCCTAGTATTGATCAATTAATCAATACCACTACCGAACATGCCTTGTTGTCCTTCATGAATAGGTTTTTGGGCTACAACCATATTAGGATCAACCCTAAGCACCAACTCAGTACAACCTTCATGACCCCCTAGGGTATGTTTTGCTACACCATGATGCCTTTTAGACTAAAGAACATAGGAGCAAAATACCAATGAGTAATGACATACATCTTTAGCAACTACATGCTAAGTTTTCTTAATGATTACATAGATGATATAGTTGTTAAGTGCAAAGTGGGCCACAACCATGCAAATGACTTAGACTTAGTGCTTAAACATTACCTAAAACATGAGCTTATGTTTAACCTCAAGAAGTGTATTTTTGGCATCAGAACAAGTAGGATGCTTGGCTTTATAGTATCCTAAGCACATATATATATAGATCCAAAAAAGGTTAAGGTCATAACCAACTTACAACTGCATAATAACCTTAAGGAGCTACAAGGATTGCAAGGTAGAATACAATTCATCGTGTTTATCGCCCAGTTAACTAACAAGCTGCAAGCAATGCAACATTTGCATAAGAAATCAGCCCACTTTGAGTGACCACTCAGTGCCAACAAGTGTTCAAAAAAATTAAGCAAGAGTTAGCACAACTGCCTATGATCCATCCTCCAAAAGGAGATAATCTTTTTTACATCTACCTTGCCACTTCCGACACATCCATCGCTTCTTTGTTTTGCCAAAAGGGAGATGATGGCATAGAGACCCTAGTCTACTACCTAAGGCATGCTTTAGTAGCTAACAAAACAAGATACAACAACATGGAGAATTATTTCCTTGCCCTAGTCTTCTCACTAAATAAGTGGAGGCATTACCTCTTCCATAGCCAAGTTAACATCATTTGCAAGAACAACGTACTCTAAGCTATAATAATGAATATCTATGAAAGTAGTCAGATTGCATGGTGGAAGGTAATAACAACAAAGTTCAACCTACATTCTGTCACATAAGCCTCAATGAAAGGTCAAGCTATCACCTTACAACTCATGGCTTCACCGGTGGATGATTAAGCTACTATAAACCCTAAGTTCCCAGATGAGCACGTTAGTAGGATTAGCCAAGTGCCTACCAACTATGAGGCACTCCTACATTTTAATAGAGCTTCAACCTCTTGAGGGGGTAGTGCCACTACTATTATCACATTTCTCTCCAAGGAGATCCAATCCTTCACATATCATTTCGCATTTCCTTGCATCAACAACATGGCAAAGTATGAAGGTCTCCTCCGAGGCATCCCTGTAGCATGTGACCGAATCCAATGCATAGTGATCTGAGGTGATTCATAATTAGTGGTCAATCAAGTAGCAAAATTTTACACCTGCAAAGCAAAACATTTTTAGCCTTACTACAACCTAGCAAGACACTTGCTCCAACACTTTACAGTCACTAATGTCCAACATATTCCTCAAAGAAAAAATGTCATTGCTAACGCACTTGTAACATTAGCCCTTAACATAGCACCTAGCATGTTCAATGCATTACCCACCTCGGTGGTGAATTACACTACACCTATGACACAAACCATTGAAGATGCATCCATAGCCACAATTAGCACCACCCACACAAAAGAGTGGTACAACAATATCAAGGCATACCTTCTACAAGGTAAGCCCCTGCAACACTTAACTACTACTCAAAAGGATGCAGTATGCAAATGTTCATGGTAGTATGTCATCATGGATGATAACATGTTATGTTGTGAATCCTATGATGGCATACTACTAACTTGCATAACCAAAAATGAAGAAAAAACAATCATTGAGCAAGTCTACAAAGGGCTATGTGGACATCACATAGCACCTAGGGCAATGGTAACAAAATCAGACGACTAGGCTACTACTGGCCTTACATGAAGAGCAATTGTGTCTAGAAAGTCAAAATGGATGACACTTGTCAATGACATAGTAATTTAATGCACATGCCACCAACTAAATTGTATATAATGCAAATCACATGGCCATTCCAACACTGGGGCCTAGACATCATTGGACCCATAATGCCTAAGTACTCTATATGGCATAGCTTCATAATAACCACAACAGAATATTTCACCAAGTGAGTCGAAGCTTTTTCCCTTAGGAAGAAAACATTGAAGTAGGTTTGCAAGTTCATGTTGGACAACATAGTGATCTGTTTCAGCTTGCCCATGATCATAGTGATACATAATGAACTGTAGTTTAGTAGCATCAAAACCCTAGCCTTTAATGAGCACTTCAACATCAAGCACTCCTTTTCATCACCATATTACCCTCAAGTGAGTAGCTAAGTAAAGGCCAACAACAAGTTTATCATCAACCTCCTCAAGAAGATGCTAAGCAATAGAAAATAACAATGGCATGAGCAACTAGTCTACACACTTCGGGCCTACCACACGATGCATCAAACAGCAATAGGTATGAAGCCTTGTAGCCTCGTCTATGGATTTGAAGCAATTTTGCCGCTTGAATTGTAGGTTCCATCACTCTATGTAATCCTCTCAGACTTCATCGATGAAGGTCAAAACAATGAGTTGAGAACCATTAACCTTAACTCAATAGAGAAGGAGCACATGCGTACTCTTAATCGCATTGAGTGGTATCAAGAAAAGCAACGGCAAAAGCATCATCATAATCAGCATCAACACCTAATCAAGAAAGGGAACCTAGTCCTCAAGGCTACTTGTGAACCCATGGATAAATTCTTAGTTAACTGGGAAGGGCCTTTATTAGTCACTAAGGCCTACAACAATAGATCATTCAAGCTTGCTGATCAAAATGGAAATGAGCTTGCCAATTTGGTGAACCATTCACACTTGAAGCTATACTATATCTAGCATGTAGCACTGCACATCAATAAAGCAAGGTAAGCATTTTTCTGCTACAACATTAAACTGGCACAGCTCATTTGCTACGACGTTAAACTAGCGTAGAGGTTTGCTATGATGTTAAACAAGCACACCTCATCAACTACAATGCTAAACTAGCATAGTCATTTTCTATGACATTAAACTATCATGAATGTCTGCTATGACATTAAACTAGCACAGCATGTCCTTAGGTCATGACATTAAACTAGCACAACATGTTTGCAATGACTTTAAATTGGCATAGTCGTCCACTATGACTTTAAACTGGCATAGTCGTCCACTATGCTGTTAAACTAGCACAGAGCAATCCACTAAGACTATAAATTAGCATAACACAGTCTACTAGGACCTTAAATTGGGCCTAATGATCTACTAGGACTATAAACTAGTAAAGCCATGATTTACCAAGACCTTAAACTGGGTTCATGTTAATAACTTTTTTCCACTCTTCTGCAAGCAAGCAAGCGAGCATACTACAACTCTCCTTCTACACCAAGCGAGTAAGCACACTACAGTTCCAAATAAAGCACTTGTAATCTACTCAACCTATGTTGCTAAGGTGGCCTTCTACATTCTATCATCTGCATTCTACTTGAATTTATGTCTTTTGTGGTTTTCTTCTCTTCTTAGAGTTGTGTTTGCAAGATGAATCCCCAAGCAATCATGCAAAGATGCATCTCATCGCAACAGCAAGTCGTCATATCACTCTAATGTACATGATCGGATTAGCTAAACCTTTCAAGAGTGCATATTCTTACTACCCTATTATAGCCTACTCCCATATCCTAATACCCTTTCATTTCCCATGTAGCACAAATTGTAAAGCTTTTTGGCACCCACATGTTATGATCACATGGCACTCTCTTCAAATCAAGCTTCAAAGCCCAAGACAAACATAACATAAATCATCCTGTGGTAACCCTCTGCTAGCCAATCAAAGCCTAGGTAGATGTAACATAAGTCATCCTAGGGAGGAAACACTTGTCATACAAACATGATGCAATTTTTCCAACAATAAAGCAAACCCCATCTAGTGACACGCAACCCACTTGATGGGAAATGCTTCACAATAATCATTTAGTAGCATGCAGTGCCCAAAGAAGGTTCACCCCAAAAAAAGGGGGGGAAAGCACTTCATCAAGCAATCCCATAGCAAAGTAGTTTCACAATTGGCCCAGCCTTGAATCTACACCTTAACTCTCTCACAAGAACTCTGATGACATGGTCAACATTTTCAAGGGCAAGCCACCCCAGTGTCATGGTCACCATCAGCCATGATGTCTTCACATCATAACATCTCATTTGCATCTCATCTTTCCTCTTATTCCTAGCACATCACCTACACCTTTTACTCCCACTTCTCACCTACTATCTAGCATAACACTATCCACAGCACTCTTAGGCACTATGTAGTGACATCCAATCAAGTACTGAAGAGCGATGTTGGTGCCAAGTCAACTATGGTGTTTTGCTATTCTTTATCAATGTCTCTTAGGCCACTCCTCTAGACATCAACAGAGAGAGGCTAATGAAACACCACCAAATCTAGACTATGGCATCCTGACTGCAAATTTTGCCTAAGTGTTGAGACTATGCTCTCCCATAGATGGGAGTGTAGTTAGCCTCCAATTGAGGGTGTAGTCAGCCTCTCATGGAGAGTGTAATTAGCATGAAGGCTAGTTTTTACAATTTTTTCTAAGTATTGACACTACGCTCAACCCTAGTTGAGAGCATAGTCAGCCTCTTGTGGAAAGCATAGTCAACACGAAGGCTAGTTTTACAAATTTTTTCTAAGTGTTGAGACTATGGTCAACCCTAGTTGATAGTGTAGTTAGCCTCTCATAGAGAGTGTAGTTAACATGAAGGCCAGTTTTTGCAAATTTTTTCTAAGTGTTAACACTATGCTTGACCCTATTTGGAAGTGTAGTTAGCCTCCCATGGAGAGGGTAATCTACAAAAAACCCATTTTTTCACAAATTTCACCAACATTAAGACTACACTCTTCCCCAACCCAGAGCATAGTTAGCCTCTTGTGGAGAGTGTAGTCAGCAAGAAGGCCAATGTTACAAATTTTTCTAAGTGTTAACACTACACTTGGCCCTAGTTGAGAGCATAGTCAGCCTCTCGTAAAGAGTGTAGTCAGTAGGAAGCAAGTTTTTGCAAATTTTTTCTAAGTCCCGAGACTATGCCAAAGCATAGTCAGCCTCCCATGAAGAGCATAGTCAGCTAGAATAGTCTCTAGCGGCCTCCATAGCATAGCAATGATGCTTAGTTTAGCTCTAGAATGTAGTCAACTCACCTTCAGAAAATGTAGTCAACAAATGCTTTTTTTCTTGTATTCCCTTTGCCCCAAAATTGTAACTTCACTCGGCCCCACGCGAGCACGTGGAGAGCGTAGTCCTACAAAGCGTAGTCTTTGAGTTTCATTTTTTAGGTACCCTGCAATCTTCTTGGCATGCACATCCAATTGGTAGCATAGTCACAATCTTATAGTCGTGTAGAGTCTAGCAAAGCACAACACCATCAGCCTCATTAGTATACCACATGAATAGTGACTACATTGAGCATAGTCTCAACTATCCCCTCTACCACATGGTAGCCACCCCTCATTTTTCACTAAACCTAGACCTATAAATACCCATGCCCTCAAATTTTTTAGGGTTGGCAAATTGAAGAGTTGGCAAATCTGAGTACTTGGTAGATAACTAAAGGCATTTTGGCAAAGCAAGAAGTGGTGAAGTTGTAGACCACTGTAGGTTCCCATAGCCAAACAAAACATTGTGGGCAATAGTACACCTTGACGGCCAACCCGGTAAACATAGACACCTTAATGGAACACCAATCTTCATGGCTAAACACCTCAAAGACTATGACTATGTTATTCACTATGCTTGTTGTACACCATGTACCTTCTAACCCCTTTTGGTGCTAACTATGCTCAACCCCATTTAAGGTGGTGTTCCACTTCTCTCTCTCTTACTTTGCATTTTTTGCACTTTACTTGCATTTTTCGTTGTTTTCCTACATAGTTGCATCTAAAACTTCGCTTGGGTGACAGTCTACACATGTTGACACTGCCCACTTCACCAAAACTTTTCACTACATTCACCCCCTCTTAAGCACCTGTGACTACACCCAACACCATAAACATCGTTAACACTACTAACACCACCTACACACTTAACACCATCTCGCATCAACATTGCAACTAACCATGCTGCACCCCCGCTGCATCTGATAAGTCCCTATTCAATCGACCAAACCATTCAATGCACCCTATCTCTGCTCCCAACAAGCCCTCTTGTGGATTCGGGGTTAGGCTATGCACCCATGGACCTCAGTGTTCCAACCATCAACATTTTCAGTCACCACACAAGTGTATCTAATGAGAAAACATTTAGAATAGTAGTAGAAATAGAGAGAGAAGGAGATTCCTTAGGGGGTTTTGAATTGAAATCAATATCCACAACCCCTTTCTTTTTGTGTTACACTAAGCAAAATTCATTTGCATCAACTCTTTCATTACTAGTTCCTACTAATTTTTTTCCTTTGAGAGTTTACTAGAACTCTCTTTAGACGTTGAGAGTTTACTAGCATATTTAGATTTAAAATAATTAGTAAAAGAGTGAGAACTTGTTGAAGAATATTTCATTTGTGTGTGCTAAAAATTACCATTATTTACCTTTTTTATAAATTTTTGTTTCTTGTCCTCACAAACAACTTTTTTATTCAAAATAGGACATATCCCAAGAACATGGCCTTCACAACAATAATAGCTAAAATATCCTTACAAATTATAGTATGTAATTTTCTAGAAAAATCACTAATTATTAACCTTAAGTTTTAATTTTGGCTTCCTCTACCATAAATTAATCTCTACAAAATAATGTGTATTGCACACCACATAGCAATTTTTTTAACTTTTTTTTTAGGATTGTACCAATACTATCAACCATTTTTCCTTGAACACTTTGAAAAATAAGAAGATTTTCTAATTCAATCTAGCAAGGACTTTTAAAATAATCATAAGAAATGGATCAAAATGCACTTTTCATTCTGAAGCAATAAAAGTATTATGCTAATCCATAAGAACTTTAAGATCTAAGAATTACTCACCCATTTTAGAATAGGTCTATTTGACAAGTATAAAAGATTTAGAAAAATAGTGAGCATGGAAAATATTAATTCCATAACATTCAATGATAACCTAAATCACTAATGTAAAACCCTTATTTGGGCAAATAATTCCAATAATTTGTAGAAATACATATTGAGCAATGATATCCTTTGATAGAGATTCATATAAATCATTTAGAAAGAACAACATCAAAAGCTTCAAAGTCCTTCATAGTTGATAAGCAACGAGGTACCCCTACACCCAACCATATGAATCACAAAGCATTCACACGTGACTCAGTCAAATTCCATGGACTTTATCATTTCCAATGCACGAGCCCTTTAGAAAGTAAATCTAGCCTTAAAGTCAATCGTTGTCCTCCCAATTACACTTGTGATGTACATTGGTATGGTTAAGTGTAACTCAGCCATTTGATTTTTATCATTTTGTATTTTATATTTTGGGTGCTCGAAATGTAAGTAAAAGGAATTTGATTAATTAATCTAAATTAATTAATTAACTACTATTTAACTAATCCTAACATAAGTATTTGTTCCCACTTTCCGTACACATCCTAAACCCATGTATTCGTTGCTGGGCGACCAAGCACTACACTACTAGGCATACCAAGCAATAATGCTACTGGGATTACCAAGCGAATACGTGTTATGCTCGAAGTGGTCATAATTATGTGTGTAATATATCTCGCTTAATTGTCTCATTAACATAATAACTAGAAAATATTTGATAACTACTTGAAAGCATTTAATAAATAATTGAAAACATTAAATGCATAAATAAAATAGCTAATCTATCCAAAGTGTTGTAAGGTTTATCAGAAAGCTCATCTTTATTTCCGCACACACGATCATGCTCAGGTACAATAATGCTAGAATAAAAATCTATACACTCAATGACTCTTGCTGCATGTACTCAGGGAAAAAATTCTAACTTTCAAATGGAAAAAATGCAAGAGCTTCACTACTACTGAAATCTAGACTCTCCATAAATGCAACTGGTAGGCACGTATTTATAAGCAATGGATAGACAGTGTGTCGACAAGGCCTCATCGATGCAAGATGAAATATGTCGACATAGCCAACCAACGACAACTCATCATACCTCCCCCCCCCCCCCCCCCCCCCCCCCCNATTCCTTGATGATGTGAAACTTGTTGGAGAAGATCAAATGGCCCCAAGCAGTGGTGGTTCTTGAGGCTTCGAGGAACCTTCACTAGCTTCACACACTCGTGATGGTTGAGGTGGCTGTGGTTGTCCTACTACTTCTACAACTTTAGAAGAGAGGCAAAAATCATCCATCAGTGCTTTCATTTCTCCTTCTTACTCCTAGGATCATGCATCATCCACATAGCTTCNAGCAGTGCTTTCATTTCTCCTTCTTACTCCTAGGATCATGCATCATCCACGTAGCTTCCCTAATGTGGGTTGGCATAGGCACATCCGAAGGAGACGAGATCGCTAGAAACAACTCCTTGACATTGACGAACCAGCCAGCAAATTGTTTGTATTCAATGTTGAACACTCGTACTGTGTTCTTTAGCTCCTGGTAGTCATTCATCTATCTGGGTAGGTCCTCAGTGATGGATCATTAACTTCTGAATCACCCTTTAAGGACTTCGAGTTTAGTGTTAGTAATCTCAAGCTTTTTCTTAGTGTTCTTATGGTGTTTGAACTCGACCTTGTATAGCACATACAAGTTAGTCACCTATTTAAAAAATTTTAATCGTGGTCATCCAGCTATTAGCATTGCTAGGTTTGCGTAACGGAGATTGGCCAACTCCATATATTCTGTCATCTCTTCGATTTGCAACTCCTTTAAGTAGATCTCCACTTTATTGTAGGCATCAATCCCATCAAGGATGGATTGTCATATCTCTCTTCCTTGTTGGAGTTGCTAAAGGGCTTCATTTACTTTAGCCTTTGTCATCTGGATTTATTTTTCATTAATTTCCTTTTGCAAGCCAACCTAGTCCCTGTAGTGATTTTTCACTCTCTCAAACTTAAGAGCTTCATTCTTCCAAGTGACGATTTCGATAGTAGACTTTTGTCACAAGGTGCATACCTCCTCCATTGACAGATTGCGATTCTCCATAGCCAATTTCCTTAGTTCAGTGTTGACTCTGACAAATTACTCCTGCTATTGAGGAATGAATTCTTGCATTTGATCTCTCTAAGCATCAACATTTCACAAGCAATGATTTTGTGCAGTTAATGCTTCAATTTCTTAGCACATCTTATTTAAGTCCTTTTTAATTAACTGCATTTCAGCTTCTGCCATGGACTGTTTGAAGATGGCGATTACTACTTCCTCCTCATCCTTTTGAAATCGTTCTTGAATTTGTTTGATAGCTTCATCTCCTATCATTAATGGGCTTAGAATTACTTGTTCTGCAATTCAGGCATGAAGTTTAGCAACCTTCGTGGCCAAGCATTGATTTTTCTCTTAGGTTATTTTTAGTTGCCCCTCTAAAATGATGCATCTACCCCTTGCATTCAACAGCTCCAACTGGGTTGCAGTAATGTTCTCCAGAAGATCAAAGATATCTGGAGTCAGTTGCATAATTCCTACCAATCGTTCAGCAGTTGTTCATGCTAGGTTGCATTCAATTTCCCACTAACCATGCCCACAAACATCTACACATCTTGGAGTACAGATACATCTGGTACAAACACTGCAAGTGCATTCAATGCTTTAGCTACACAGTCAGCTACCACTTCTACCACTGTCTCCTACCCTTGGTGTTGCATCACCAAGACAATTGCATCTTCACCTTCCTTCAACCTCAACAAGAAAGTGGCAGCATTACTAAATATTTCAAAGAATAGATGATGTGTTGTTAATGACACCGTCACCTCCCATGCATTGGGATCTGACCTCGAAGGAAGCAGTGTTCTTTGGGTATAGAAAATAGAACCACCCCTCTCCATCTGGCTAACTAGTCAGGCCACCTCATTAAGGTGACTCATTATTGGCTGATACATAGATGGATCCACTCACTCATTCCTACTTGCTACTCTTGTTCACTCAAGAGCTACTCTCAGATTTTCCATAGACGTTCAAGGGTTGCACGGGCCTCCAATGTGATTTCCTAAGTGGGTGGTGGTGGCAACAACTCCTCTTCTTAAATAATTGTTGACATTTTATCTTTCATGATTTCTGCCAATGAGGCTAAGGAAGCATGCCTACGAGTGTCATTTGAATAGCAAATAATACCAACCCTCTTGCAAAGTTTTCTGATAAGGCACGGAAAAGGCAAGGTCTTCCTTCCACGTTCATTCTCCTTGAAGCGCTTCTCAATCTCGAAATAAATTAGCTATGGAAGGTTAACAGGAAATTTTTTGCTTAGAGCAGGGCATGCTCAAGCAGAGAAAGCAGTCACTTTGGTTGGCCTCACTATTATATTGAGGTGATAGGCCACAATCTTAAAATAAATTTGCTCTGCTATTGTGAGCATGCCATACTCCTTATGGTCCACCTTGTAGCATCGTAGGGTCCACTTTCTTTTTGCCTCAAGATCATCTTTTATTGATATCTCTGCCAACTGTGTTCCAATGTCTAGCAACCCTAGTGCCTGTGTGATAGCTTTCACCGAATAAGACACTTAAATATCCTTATTTTTACAATGGACCCTGACCTTTGACTATTCTAAAAGAGATAGGTATCTCCCCTATACCATTTCCCACTGGATGTGATCACTAGCCATATGGAAGAGGCTTGCAATTGTTTCTTGACATCCTCTAGAGCTTTCTCCAAAAATGGCCCCAAGTTTATTTCATAAAGAACCGATCTTTGGATCTCTCAAGACTTGATGATGTCTAGGCAGGCTTGAGTCAAAGTGACTTCAAGCCTTGGCATAGGTCCAAGCGCTTCTACTCATTGAGATTGTTCTGTAGGAACTTCTTCTTTTGAAATTTTTCAAACAGATTCCACTTTGGGCTCCTCACGAAGAGGTCCCATTGCATAGGTTGCCTCTTATTGTTCTTGGACTTATTCCTACTAGTCCCTTCTAGCTCTAGGTCACTTCTCCCATGGTTTTCAAAGTTCTCCTTCCTGCAGATGTTTTTGTTTAGGTGTCATCTTTAATCATAATAGAATCGTGGATTAGCAATCATTGTGTAACCTTAAAACAATTTAGATACCTTAACTCTTGAGGGTAGTTACACTTGGCTAAGTTGTGATTATGGCTAATTTAATTAACTCAATTATTATTTCTATTTATGCCTTCTCATTGATAAATCATCCCAGAGATTATTGGAAGGGTTAACTTGGAAAAATTAATGTTTATATATGATTAAGGTTACTAACCCTTGGGGGAGTTAGAAAAAATTTTCGAAAATTACATCGGAAACCTTAAGGTTTGTGGCCTGTGCCATCTGAAATCGTCGGTGTGAGGCTGGAATGAAACAAACACTGGATGATCCTCGGAAGAAATATAGAAGACTCTACCTTCGCTTGAGGGCAAGCTAGAATGGACGAAGGTAGAGTGCCTTGAATGGTCCGCACACAGATCAAACGAGGACTTCCCCAACGTATGCACTTTGCAATGCGTTGGGTTATACGTAAACGATGCACATAAATGTAAACCGTAATGTAAACAAGCACAATAATGTAAACAAGAATGTAAACGTAAACTGAAAAACAAATAAAACTGCAATAAATAGGGGTAAAATGTAAACTTTTTTGTATTAAAAAATGATTACAGAGTGCACCGGTTAGAACGCAGTTGTGGATTAATTACAAGGTAGCTGTTTAGCCCCGATGGGTGATGATGGGTGCTAGAAGATGCAAGTTTTGGATTGCAGGGAAATCCAGTGTCCAAGTCTAATGCCCAACGTACAGAGGTTGATGCCCAGATTTGTTAAGTGTCCCCGATTCCAGTTTTTTGTGTACATTTGTAAAAATTGCGAACCTTGATCTAGTGAAAAATCAAGATTTTATGAGATCTTGGGCATTATATTCAAATCTGAAACGAGATGAGTGGCTTTGAGGTGAGAAAAATTTGGATCAGGAGATAGGTGGTGCGTTGACCAAGTGCAGGATATGTTACAACTGTACAGCGTGCTGTATGCCAACGTGTACACGCTAGGCATGTGAACCCAGCGTATAGACTCAGCATCAACCTTAGCGTACAGGCTCAGCATCAACCTCAGCGTACAGGCTCAGCGTGCTGTATGCCAGCGTGTACACGTTGGGTGTGTGAACCCAGCGTATAGACTCAGCATCAACCTCGGCGTATAGGCTCAGCATCAACCTCAGTGTACAGGCTCAGCATCAACGACAATGTACCTAGCGTACACACATGTAGATGCATCATTTTGAGGTTGAAACTTGATTTTCGGGTGCCGATGATGATGCCCAATAGTTTCCCTACCTCCAGGAGTCAATTGTAGGTGGAGATCTGGTTCTGGGGTGCCTATTCTGAGAGGTCCTTGATGGTGCACGCTGGGTGTGCATGCTGGGCGTGCATGAATGAAAACCCATCATTTGGAGCCCAAAACTTGATTTTCAGGAGCCTGAGAGCTACTGGGGACCTTGGTGAAGGTCCTAAGGGGTCCAGACGCTCATTTCTGGCATGTTTTGGTGAGTTTTGGGGCCCAAAAGTTGCTGCACGCTAGCGTGCAAGAATGAAAACCCATCATTTGGAGCCCAAAATTTGATTTTCAGGAGCCTGAGAGCTACTAGGGACCTTGGTGAAGGTCCTGGGGGTCCAGACGCTCAATTCTGGCATGTTTTGGCTCATTTTTGGGACTCAAAAGTTTCTGCACACTGAGATGTACGTTGGGCGTGCAGGCCTATGTGCAAGAAGTATACTTATTCAAAACTAAGTGTTTTGAGCTTGGAACTTGCAGTTCTTGTTTCCAGATGTTGACGTAGCCTCCAATGGATTTCGGGGAACTTTTACTTGCTTGATTTGACTCCGTTTGATGTTGTTTCTGAAGTTCACAAGTTTCAATCATGCTGGGAAGCATTATGACTTAGCTCAATTCTTGTCTGAAATTGTTGGGTCCAAATTTTTTGTGGTGTTTCATTGGCCCCTCTTTGTTGATGCTTGTAGGAATCGACCCGAGAGGCATCGACAAAGAAGTACAAAACACCACAAGAAAACTGGTACCAAGCATTGTCCTTTGGCACATGGCCATATGTCATCGCACTGTGTTCAGAGTACATGGGTGTAGGAAATAAGGTTTTGAGATGGGTAGGTAGATGTTTGCAACTGTGGGATTGGGAATTGATCAAGGAATTGCGCTGATGTGGGAGAGGAATGTTCATCCTGTGCAAACGAGTCATGTTGTTCCTTGTCGATGGCCAATATTTGGCAGACTTGGAACTAAGACATGAGGAATACGTCCTTTGGAGGAACGAGACTCTTTTTTAGTGTTTAAGAGGACTTGTTGGCACAACCAAAGCCACGTGATGATGTGTTGCGTTCTTTGGAGGAATAGGGCCTCTATTTAGTGTTAAAGGAAACCTGTTGGCGGAGAGCCAAAGCCATGCAATGAGATGTCACTTGAGCGTTTGAGACATGAGTACTTGCTTCCAAGATAACTGCCTTCCCACCTGGGGCTTGTATGGGAAGTGCCAAGGGTCTTGTGTTTCATTTTGCTCTTTGCTCTTTCTCTCTTTTTTTTCTTTTCTGTATTTTTTGTTTTTTTTTCCCTTTTGTTTTATTTTTTTGGAAAGAGCTTTCTTTTAATTTTTGCACTCATATTCATGTGCTATGTTGTGTGTTGCAACTGCTTGAGAGTGTCGTAGCATGCAACAGTGTGCTCAAGGTTTTGGGATATACTAGTGTATCTAGGAACTGTAACCGGGTAGGAAAGGGAACAAGAGTGTTGGGGAGGTGGAGACTGTATTAGGGGCTGGAAATGTACTTTTGAATAGATTGATTAACCTATTTTCGTGCGTCAGAAACAATGTGGAACCTTGTCACCGTGATGAAGTGTATCTGTGTACGAGCACCACTGGGTGTCATCCTGCAAATACAACTCCAAGAAGACAAGAAAACCACAAGTGAATGAGTTAGCGAAAACTTCAGGCATGAATGTGACCAATGCAAATGGAGGGTACCATGTGTAACTTAAGGCAAACAAAATGAGTAGCAATATTTTTGTTAGAGCCGGAGTGATGGATGATGCAACAGGTGTTGATGAAGAAATGTCATGAATTACAGCAGCAAATGAATGTGCCGGAGATGATCTTGCTAGTTTATAGTCTTAGCAGACTATCGTGGGTTAGTTTCACATCATAACCCGTTGGACGTTGCCAGTTTAATGTCGTAGCGGATGGTACGATGCTAGTTTATAGTCATGGCAGACTATGAAGAGGTGAGCTAGTTTATAGTCTTAGCGAACTCTGGTGAATGAGTGTGATAGTTTAGTGTCATGTCAGACAGAGATTTGTGGTGTCGATTTACCGTCATGACACCAGGACCACTCTGAGGTGTTAGTTTTGAGTCATAACCCAGGACGTATCTGTGGTATCAGCTTACCGTCATGATCCCAGGACGTATCTATGGTATCAATTTTAGGTCGTGATGCCAGGACCGTCGTTGTGGATGCATGTGTCTGCATCTATATGATCCTGTAAACAAAAGCAACTAGAGAAAACAATGTTAAATAGCAACTGCAGAAAACATGAACTGAAATGCACAAGTAAATAGAAAACAATGCGAAGCGGTGGTAGCTTAAGGCCTTTTCGGGCCACATGTAAATGCGTAAGCTAGTAAAATGCAAACGAAGGTGAAGTATGCACAACGAACAAAGGTGAAGAGTGGGCGGGGATCAAACATGTTTTTTGCCACAGGGGGGTCCTGATTACATGGTTGTTTCCTAGTCGAACGTGGTATAGAAGGTGTGCTAGGTTTTGGTTGCTCTGGGAGGTTTTCGATTTTTACCACTCGTTCAAGCATTTTAGCTCTAGGTGTTGCATTTTTTGCCGTGGGTGTTCCATCAAGAGATTCTTCTTTCAAGACTTGTAACATGTCTATGTTGTGGATGGCTTGAAAGGGAGTGTTTTCACCATGTATAATGACTTGTCCACCTTCGTATGGAAGGCGGATTTCTTGATGTATCGGTGAGGAAACGGCTCGTTGTTGTGCTAGCCAAGGTCTACCAAGAATCATGTTGAAACTAGGCATCTCTTCTATGACAATGAACTCCGCGCTGGTGGGAAATTGTTCCCCTACCACAAAGGCTAAGTTGATTGTGCCTTTGACTATGACATGTGATCCGTTGAAGGATTTTAAACACGTGGTTTTTGTTGGCATGATTTCGTCTGCCATGCCTAGTTTGTCGATGACAGAGTATAGAACTACATTTGTTACTGCGTCATCATCAACATGCACTTTGTGAATGGTACATTGCCCAACACGTATGCTAATCGACAATGGAGCTATTGTGACCTCCCCTCTTTTAGGGTTGACTTTAACTGCATCATCGCAGAAGGCTAAGGTGTTTGAACCTAATCCTTGTGGTGTGTGTTGTGAAATCGTTGCACAGATGGAGCCCATGTTCGCAAGGATATCCTCTATAACAGGAATGGATGCTAATGTTTGCGCTAAGGCTTCTCGATGAGCTGATGATGTCATGACTAGGTCATACAAGCTCATGGTTGTGTTCTTTTGTTTTAACGTTTGTTTCACCTGGGCCAGTGTAGCTACAAAGTCTGTGTTGTTTGCTGTTGTGTTGGTTGCCTCTATATGGGTCGAGAGCTTGGACCTGATTTGTTTGGAATTAGGGGTAGGGCCCCCAGCGTTTAGTTGTTGTGTACTAGGTGTGGCCTTCACTTTGGCTATGGATGTTGTTTGTTGTTCGTTCGTCCTCTTCTGCTGCCATGTGGTAGGCTTACCCGTGTCGTTGGCAAGGTTGACTCTTGAGGGAGAAGAGGTTGAGACATTACCTATGGTTGGGCTCTGGGTAGGTGAGGGGCCATTGCGTGGGGGCACCTTTATGAAAAATGGTAGTTTGGGAGGAGTCGTTGATGTTTGACTAGCTTGTTGTGGCACCTTGATGATGAAAGGTTTCTTTACGGTTGTGGTCGGTGCATCATGCCAGTTTAACATCTTAGCGGATGGTTGTGGTGGTACTTTGGCCATAAAGGGTGTCTTTGGTGCTCGGGATTTCGTTGAATCTTGCCAATTTAACGTCTTAGCGGACGTGTGAGGTGGTGGTACTTTGACCACGAAAGGTGTCTTCAGTGCTCTAGCTGGCACCTTGATGACGATGGAAGGCCCCTTGCTCGTGGAGGTGGAGCGGATTGTTGCCTTGCTGGGAGGCACATGGATCACAAAAGGTTGGCGCACAGGTTTAGGCTTACTATCTATGCCAATGGAGTTTATGACATAAGAGGAATCGTCTGTGCTGGGTTGATTTAGGGTATTGATGTTCAGTTGGCCCTGTTCCATCATTGCTTGTAGATCATCTTGTAATGCACAGCAGGTGTCGGTGTTGTGACCAGACATCTGGTGGTAGTGACAGAATTGGTCTAACTTGAAATGTCATGGAACCGGGGGTTCGTTTGGTGCTGCTAAGCTGGGATTCCTTAGTAGCTCGCAATACCTGTCGTGTCGACGGCGAGCATTCTCCGCCACGTGTTTGTATTGGATTTTCCTAGCATTAAGGAGTTGCTCTAGTAGTTCAGAAGGTTGCGCAGGTAGTTGCATGTACTTAGAGCGATCCTTGCGCTGAAAGTTGGGCCTTGGGGCGACCCCTATTGTCGTAGGTAGGTTGGTACTGGTGTTTGTTGTTTTTGTGCTTGCGGCTACAGTTTCCATTGTTGTCTGTTGTTTGGCAATGTGTTGGTTCTTGTAAGCCACATAGGCGGGGTCATTGCTGGTTTATGTAGCTTGTTCTATGTTCTTGATTTGTGTGAACGCTTGGCTCAACGTTTGAGCGCTTAGGTAGTATAGTTTTGACTTAATGAAGTCATTCGCGGCTCCCTTCAAAATCATAAGCAAATACTTTTCAGGGACGGGCTCATGAAGTTCGTTAAGGGATGCACAAAATCGTTGGATGAACTTCTGCACAGGCTCAAGTGGCGTTTGTTTCACCTGTATCAGAGTGTCTAGTGTGGCCTCAAGATTCAGATTGTACTTAAAATTGGTAACGAACTGGTGTAACAGATCCTCAAGAGAGGATATGGAGTTACGAGGCAGAGCTCGGTACCAGTCTAAGGCTACACCCATTAAGGACATAGCAAACACACATAAGATTGCATGGGGCCAAGCTTCAAGCAATAGAGTTTCTGATCAAAACGTGACTAAGTGAGCGTTCGGGTCTCCCTTCCCATTGTACTTGGTTAACTGGGGCAGTGTGATTCCCTTGGGTAAAGATAACGGTGGCACTGAAGAGTTAATTGGATCATCGTGGTAGAAGTCTAGTACTTTAACTACTTTGGTGTTGGCTATTTTGAGGTGCTTTACCTTGTCAGCTAACGCCTGCATCCATTGTTTTGCTTCTACCTAGTCTTAAGCGGTAGGCAGATTAGTTGGTTGGAGAGATTATTGGGTTGTCATTTGTTGTTGTGGAGCAATGTTTAGAGTTGTGGTTGCAGGGTGTGGCACGTTGAAGTGAGTGGGTTGTTGAACAAGGGGTATGGTTCCTTGCCTAGCCACAAACTGTGAAGTGACACCCTGGATGTGCAAAGCTAAAGTGATGAAAGGGGCTCCATGTGTTTGCATGTGTGGTATGTACTAGGCGGAGACGGGCATGGGTCATCTCTGTTGGGATGCTGGTGCTTGTATGCTCGTTAACACTTGGTGAGTGGCCGTCTGTCCCATGCGAGGATGGAGTGATGGGTTCACGTAGGCATGGGGACTAAGGGTATGGTATGAATCCTCAGGTTCAGATTGTGCCTCGAAGTCATCTACATCATGTTGGTTTTGGGGCTCCTCATTGGGTCACTATGTGTTTTGGCTCCTTGCCAGAAGGAGCTGAGAGATGAGTCGGTGGTAACGCTTAGAAAGGGGGATGATGTCATATATAGAGGGGAAGAATTCATGACCGTCCATGTATATGCGCTCATAGTTTCGTTTTGCCTCCTGTTCTGTGGTGTCAAGGGGAAGGTTGGCCTGAATCTTCACACAAATAAAGTTGTACTGTTCCTGTGTGAGGATTACTAAATGTTGGCACATTTTCGCCATTTCATGGAACAGTATGGCTCTGAGATTAGAGATAGTCCAAAGCTTCTTGCCATGCATGAAGAATTTGGAGGATGGAGAGCTAAGTCGGGTGTTTTAAGATATGATTTTCTAAAAACAAGGGCTGTATTTGGTAGAAGCTAATAAGAAATCAATATTTTTTTTGAGACATTGAAATGAAGCCATTTTATTTATTTTATAATCAGTGTATCCAAAGTTGTGTGAGGATGCCATGAGGTGAAGTAAAATCCGTGATGCTCAGGATGAAAAAGATGGTTTTTGGTATGAGGGTTATTGGCATCTGTGTTTGCAAATGTTGTCAGCTGCCAAGCTAAGGCATTTATCAACGATTCTAAGTACCAAATTCAAAAATTAAAATCAATAGATTGTATGAATAACAAAATGGAGAAATTATCAGTGGATGTTTGCGAAATGATGGAGAAGATATTGTTAATTTAAAATTGAGTATAGAAAATGAAAATTTTGCAAATGGAACAATTGTCATAGAAGACGGTGTTGAATCAGACGCTGCTTCTAGGAGGTCTTGGGAACCTCCTGCAGTCAATTCTTGGGCATTTCAAGGATGTGAGAAGGTGATTTGTTTTTCTTTAAGGAGCTTTCTGATAGCAGTGATGGTAAAATATTGTACCATAATGAGTACGGTAATGGAAACGGGACGACGGCCAGGAACAGAGAAAAATCGCCGTTGGAACTCTGCTTGAGCATGATTTTGAAATTCTGTTCCCAACTCAAATGAAAAAGAACAGCTCTAGAGAAAATACAAGCGTGGAAGCTAATGGCTTATCTTCACAGACGGTACTTTTTTGGCTACTAGGATGACATATATCTATTGAAAGACATTAACAAGTGGTAAGAAAAACGTTGGGCATCATTCACGCAATCTAGGGTTTGCTCGGGTGCACGGAACTAAACACCACATGCACGGACACATCCTCAAACTTCTCTCCCACCAGCAAAGAATCGCTTCCGCTCTTTCCAGAAACAACGGCAGCACCGGTGACAGGCAACTCGTGCTCAATTTCCTCCGCTCCTGCCTTGAATTCCCAATCATCCAATTCCCAGCTGTTGCGCACCAGGTCCACCGATGAGCACTCAACTCTTCTCGGCAAGATCGTTGCCTTGAACACACTCTATGGCCAAATCCGGCTCGCTGAATTCGCTCTCCAAAACGCCGTAGCACCTGTTTCAGCTTTTGCTCACAACATGACTCCTCAGATCCTACGCTTGCATAGGTCCCTTTCAGATAATCTACAAACAGAGGTGTCTTCGTTGATAAATTCATGTTTCCTCTCCCGGCCAAGGCCTGCACTGCACTCCGAGACCTGCACCAGGGCCAGAATGTGTATTGCCATGCCAGAAAATCTTGGCTGAGACTCTGCCGCTGGAAAGTCATGTCTTCTGCTATGATTCACAGAGGATTAATATGCAGAGAGTTACATCAATACCATCGGTGTTGTTTTTAAAATAAAGACTTTTGAGTTGGATGGGAAGACCATAAAATTTCAAATCTGGAATATCGCGGGTCAAGAAAGATTCAAGACAATGTAAGCATCAAGTTAAGGGTAAAAGATATGACTCCCCAATAGATCCTAATAAACTCTATTATATATATATAATAAGTGACTTTTGTATTTCTATAGTGATAATGACTTCTATTCTTATAGAAATCATAACTTCCTAAGGTAGTTACAACTAGGATATTTGTAACTAATTTTAATACTACAAAGGCCACTTGTCAACTGAACGAAGACACTTGGCGACTGAAAGGCCACTTGTCAACTGCATGGGACACGTGTCAACTGCAACTTGTTTCTCTCCATGGTGAACACTTCGCAACTAGATGAAGACACTTGGCAACTGAATGAAGACACTTGTCCATGGAATAGGACACTTGTTCATTGTAGCTTTTTTATCTCTATGGTGGTTAAACCACCCAAGATATTTTGTAACTTCCCTACCTACCTTTGAACCCTATAAAAAGGCTTCAGGGGTCAAGGGGTCAAAATTATCACATTGGGGTCTCATACATCACACTTTTGAGAAGACATTAGGACCACACTTGGGCTCTCACTCGGAGACATACTTGAGGTCCTGAGAAGAGCTTTGTAAAGAAATC
>MNCI01029653.1:161107-172460 GCA_015680685.1 Gnetum montanum
TGCTTAAATCTACTCTGCTCCACCATATATCTCTTTAGATTCGTTAGTCCATATCCTAGATTCATCCCTTGTGATCCCAAATCTACAGTTGGTTTTTCCAAATTAGTCCATATCCTAGATCCGCCCCTTGTGATCCCAGATCTACAGTCGGTTTTTTCAAATCAGTCCATATCCTAGATTCGTCCCTTGTGATCTTGGATCTATAGTCGGTTTTCCCAAATCTGCACTCAGTCAACGTAGATCTGACTTCGAATCTTTTAGATTTGTGTCCTATTCAGCCACATCTGCTACACACCCAGCGTGTATATGCTGCATGCTGAGGTCTGCACGCTAAGATCTGCATGCTAAGATCTGCACGCTGAGATATGCACTCTGAGGCCTGCGTGCTGAGGCTTGCGCGTTGAGGCTTGCATGCTGAGATCTGCACGTTGAGATCTATACGCTGAGACCTGCACACTGTCAGACCAGTCTATATGCTGTGACTCTTTGGTGTACGTTGCCAACACTTAAAATTTTCTTCATTCATTGTCCAACACTTAACCAAATTTTCACTCGTTTNTAGACTGGCCTGACAGTGTGCAGGTCTCAGCGTATAGATCTCAACGTGCAGATCTCAGCATGCAAGCCTCAACGCGCAAGCCTCAGCACGCAGGCCTCAGAGTGCATATCTCAGCGTGCAGATCTTAGCATGCAGATCTTAGCGTGCAGACCTCAGCATGCAGCATATACACGCTGGGTGTGTAGCAGATGTGGCTGAATAGGACACAAATCTAAAAGATTCGAAGTCAGATCTACGTTGACTGAGTGCAGATTTGGGAAAATCGACTATAGATCCAAGATCACAAGGGACGGATCTAGGATATGGACTGATTTGAAAAAACCGACTGTAGATCTGGGATCACAAGGGGCGGATCTAGGATATGGACTAATTTGGAAAAACCAACTGTAGATTTGGGATCACAAGGGATGAATCTAGGATATGGACTAACGAATCTAAAGAGATCTATGGTGGAGCAGAGTAGATTTAAGCAACGAGAGGCCCTCCTTCTAGCGTCATTTTCAGTACCGTCCGAAATCGTCGGTGTGAGGCTAAAATGAAACAAACACCGAATGATCCTCAGAAGAAATACAAAAGACTCTACCTTCACTTGAGGGCAAGCTAGAATGGACAAAGGCAGAGTGCCTTAAATGGTCTGCACGTAGATCAAACGAGGACTTCCCCAACGTACGCACTTTGCAATGCATTGGGTTATACGTAAACGATGCACATAAATGTAAACTGTAATGTAAACAGGCACAATAATGTAAACAAGAATGTAAACGTAAACTGAAAAACAAATAAAACTGCAATAAATATGGGCAAAATGTAAAATTTTTTGTATTAAAAAATAATTACAAAGTGCACTGGTCAGAATGCAGTTGTGGATTAATCACAAGGCAATTGTTTAGCCCCGATGGGTGATGATGGGTGCTAGAAGATGCAGGTTTTGGATTGTAGGGAAATGCAACGTCCAAGTTTGATGCCCAGCGTACAGAGGTTGATGCCCAGATTTGTTAAGTGTCCCCGATTCTAGTTTTTTGTGTGCGTTTGTAAAAATTGCGAACCTTGATCTAGTGAAAAATCAGGGTTTTTATGAGATCTTGGACATTATGAGGTGAGAAAAATTCAGATCATGAGACAAGTGGTGCGTTGAATGAGTGTAGGATATGTTACAATTGTATAGCATGCTGTATGCCAGCGTGTACACACTGGGCATGTGAACCCAGCATATAGACTCAGCATCAACCTCAGCATACAGGCTCAGCATGCTGTATGCCAACATGTACACGTTGGGCATGTGAACCCAGCGTATAGACTCAGCATCAACCTCAATGTACCGGCTCAGCATCAACCAAAATGTACCCAGCGTACACACATGTAGATGCATCATTTCGAGGTTAAAACTTGATTTTCAGGTGCCCATGATGATGCCCAACAGTTGCCCTACCTCCGGGAGTCAATTGTAGGTGGAGATCTAGTTCTAGGATGCCTGTTTTGAGAGGTCCTTAATGGTGCACGCTGGGCGTGCATGCTGGGTGTGCATGAATGAAAACCCATCACTTGCCGCCCAAAACTTGATTTTCAAGAGCCTAAGAGAGACCTTGGTGAAGGTCCTGGGGGGTCTAGAAACTCAATTCTGGCATGTTTTGGCTCATTTTTGGGGCTCAAAAGTTTCTGCACACTGAGCTGCACGCTGAGCTGTACGCTGGGCGTGTAGGCCTGTGTGCAAGAAGTATACTTAGTCAAAACTAAGTGTTTTGAGCTTGGAACTTGCAGTTCTTATTTCCAGATGTTGACGTAACCTCTAATGGATCTTAGGGAACTTTTATTTGCTTGATTTGACACCGTTTGATGTTGTTTGTGAAGTTCGCAAGTTTCGGTCATGCTGGAAAGCATTATGACTTAGCTCGATTCTTGTTTGAAATTGCTAGGTCCAAATTTTTTGTGGTGTTTCATGGCTCCCACCATAAAGATCTTACCTCTGGTAAGTGTAGGGCTAAAAAGCAGAGTGATTTGGACAAATGGTTTGAAAGTTATAAACTCTAGAAGGTTTTGGGCTCTAAAAAATTACAAAAATTCCCCATGTGTTATGAGCAAATTGCAAAAAATTCCAAAGTGTCTGAGAGTATATATAGTATTTTTGCACTGCATCGACAAGGCCTCATCAACAGGGCCTCATCAATGGGTCAACCTCGTCAATGAGGCCTCGTCGACGGGGCCTTGTCGATGCGGTCAGCTATGTCGATGAAGCCTCATCAACTCAGCTATTGACCACCATTGACTTTGGTCAAACTTTCAAAATACAAAAAAATTTTCAATGAAATTGAGGTCAAATGAAAGCTTAGAAGACCAAGAATAGTATGAAATCAAGAGAAGAGGGCATTGAAGTTCATTAATTTGAAAAAAAAGAGAAAAATTAATTAATGGATGAATGCAATGAAAGATTAAGGAGTACTGAGCAGTTTCCACAATGGAAAATACAAAATATAAGACTGTAGCAATGTCAAAGGTAAGGAACCTTAACTAATCAAGCCAAAAGCTATGCAAGTGGGTCCTCCCCATAGCAGGCTCATGCCCTTTTTACCCTTGCATAACCTCAAATAAGAAGTTCATGGGCCCTATATTCAATTTAATGATCATGACAAGTTAAGGACCAACCAAACAAAATCCACTCAAGAATCCCAATACATTAGACTAAGACATAGAGTATAACATAGAACCTGGAAATGAGGTGAGTTATGATAGCATAGATGAATGATAGAGAATGTGGAATGAAGTTCCAAATTAAATTCATAAGAAGTCCTTTGTGGAATTGTCGTTAAAATAACCCAAGAAGTTCCATCCTCAGTCTAGACCAAAACCATCTACTTTCAATGACTTCGCATCACCACTCTAAGACTAATCCACCCACTCGAGACACAAGAATGTCCTCACAAGACAACCACCATTCCACAAAGAGGAGAGATAAGTAGGAAGTGAGAGAGAGAGAGGGCCTTAGTTAGAGGGAACCTTCAGGCATAGGTCTATTTCTTTTAAGTCCCATAACTAGTGCTTATAGCCCTTTTATTTATCCAAGGGGTGTACTTTGAATTTCCATTGTTTGTTTTTTTCTTTTTTATTTTTTTGAAATGGGAACCACACCATGTGAGGATGTTATTCATGTCAAAGGGGTGTGCTTTGAATTCCCATCATTTTTTTTCTTTTAAATGATGGGAACCACACCATGCAATGATGTTATTTGTCTTCCTATCATTAGGTGGTATGGAATGGTAAGAAGTTTGCAAAAAACACTCAAGCACTCAAGTAAGAAGAAGAGTACAAAGAGTATTGAATCCCCTTGAAGTCACATGCTTTACAAACCTTTGGATCCTTCCTAATTCCGAAACTACCAAGGTCACTGATTAATTAAAAGTTTCTTTAATGAAAAAGAAACCTCAAATTCCCAGAACAAGGAAAACCATAGAGTTCATTGGATGGGTGGATGATGTGGACTTACTACCTGTTCCATGAAAAATAAACCATGCCAAAGTCATTAGACATCAGATTTCAAAAATAGAAATCAAACATCAACAATCACACATTAAACACAAACCATCATTAGTAAATAGTAATCGCAGCATTATGTCTTATGACAACAAAGCAAATTTATTAGCAAAAATAAGAAAATGTTACACTTAATCAAAAGAAACAAAATAAAGTAAAATATATTAGAAAGTGTAAAATAATTAAGAAAATTTAAATGAACTAAAAATGATATAAATTTAGAAAAATTTGAAAATCAAAAATTTATAAAATCAAAAATGTGAAAAACAAAAAGGTAGAAAAACTGAGAGGCCATGGTAATGGTCAGCATGGATGGTCGTCTCCCCCACGACTGAGTTGGAATGAGGAGATCTGAAAAATAGAATGTGGGTGTCCATCAGGTAAGGTAGTAGTTACACTGGTCTATCTTGGTTCTAGGAAAGGTTTAACTTATTGGATATTAACCAACTGCTTTTTATTTGGGTTGTCAAGTTTGTAAATTATCGTAACCCCAGAGGGAAAGGTTTGATTAATTATATAAGGTCCTTTCCATAATGTTTGAAATTTTTCCTTTTGAGGTACATGTGTGGGGTTCTGGTAGAGGACCTTCTCTCCTAGTTGAAACCTTACTTTCCTAATTCTAAGGTCATGGCATTAATTACTAAATGCCTTGTTCACCTCATTCAAAGATAGGCCCACTATGCAATTTTTGTCTAGCATGTTCAGATTGATCAATCTTTCCTTTTATGCTAAACTTAGATCAAGGTTTAGATCACAAGCCGTTGACAGTGTACGAAGCTCAAACTGAATTTGGAGTGTTGGAAGTTTTCCATACACTAATTCAAGAAGAATATCCAATAGGAAGTTTCTAAGTTGATTGGTAAGCCCAAAGAGCATCATTAAGTTTTGTGCTCCAATCCTTCCTATATTTGTTAATGGTTCACGTTAATATTCTTGTAATCTCCTAGTTGGTTACCTCTGCTTGACCATTGGCTTGGGGGTGGTAAGGTGTTGTTAATTTATATTCTACCCCCTAAACGATGCATTAATTTTCTAAATGTGGCACCTGTGAAATGAGTTCCATTATCAGAAATTAATGAACGTGGCACCCCAAACCTATTTACAATATGTTATTGTATAAATGTGGCAGTAGTGGATAATGTACAATCTATAACAACTGCCACTTCAGCCCATTTTATGTAATAGTCAACTACTACTATAATATATGCTTTCTTGTCAGACATGGGTGTGATGGAACCCATGAAGTCAATGCCCAATATGTCGAAAGGTTCTAGTGGTTGAATCCATTATTGATGACTTTCCATATGAGTAGTCATCCCCCCATCATGTTGACAACATTCACAAGACTTGACAAACTGGTGGGCATCCATAAAGATTATGGGCCAATAGTATCCTACCATCAGGATTTTTATGGTCGTGCATCTCCCTGCATAGTGGCCTCCACAAGGTCCTTCATGAGCATCCTAGAGAACATGCAGTTGATCTTTATTAAGGACACACCAATGAATCAGGCCATTGGCACACACCTTTTAAAGGTGTTTGTTGATTTCCATGAAGTATTTGACCCGATGAAGAAATTGTTACTTCTTCCTAAAATTCAAGTCTTGTGGCATCTCTTGAGTAAGAAGATATGTGAGGATGCCATTATACCATATTACCTTTTCAGGTGTTTGTTCATTTATTACTCCAGTAAAGAGGAGTTCATCTAGACATTGATCAAANCCGAGAATATGGTTGCTGACTATCTTTCTTGCTTAAGATGGGATAACAAAGAGGAGGAGANGACCATATTCTCGATCCCTTTTCAATCTACCATAGTAAGATCAAATTCCTGCGAGATCACAAGCCATCATATAACACGAGGGCTCACCATCGGCTTATTCATAAGGAAGAAAATTGCACTATGGTTTGTATGTACAAATACCTTATAACCTAGCACATAATGTCTAAACTTTTTTAGCACATACACCATTGCCATTAATTCCTTTTCTGTGGTGGTGTAATTTAACTGTGCTCCCACAATGCTTTGACTCGTGTAGTGGATATAGTATGGACGTTTCTTATCGTCCATCTATGTGAGTACTACTCCCAAAGCATAGTTAGATGTGTTTGTCATGATATGGAATGGTTTGAACCAATCTAGTTTTCGTAGGATTGGTGTTTCTACAAGTTTCTCCTTTAATTGTTAGAATGCATGTTCATATTCCTTGGTCCAAATGAAAGGTGCATCTTTCTTTGTAAGTTCTACCAACGACTTTGCAATCTTAGAAAAATTTTCAATAAAGCACCAGTAATAACCAATGTGTCTAAGGAATGACCAAACATCTTTAATGGTCTCTAGTTGGCACATTATTCCTTGGATGATCCTTATCTTTTATGGGTCTACCTTAATCCCTTTCTACAAAATTTGATGTCCTAGCACAATTCCTTCTTGGACCATGAGATGGCTCTTTTGCTAATTGAGCCATAGGTTTGTCTCAACACATCTCTTCAGTACTTGCTCAAGTTAGTTCAAGGCTTGTGCAAAGGTAGCTCCATAGGTGGAGAAGTCATCCATGAAGACTTCAACACCACTACCGATCTGTTGTTAAAAGAGACTAGGGACTAAGAAACTATAATAACAATGCCTGGATATGGTGTCTAATACTTGATTCACAAATGGCAAAGGAAACTGTTCTTTAAATGTTGCCATATCTAATAACCTAAAGTCAATGCAAACCTGCCATTTTTCATCCTTCTTCAGTACAATTATGAGTGGGCTAACCCACTCAATATCCACGATTAAATAGATAAACCCTGCCTTGAGGAGTTGTTCTATCTCCTCCTTAATGATTTTCTTCAATTTGGGGTTTAGTCACCTCTGCGGCTGCCTTCTAGGTTTCATGGCTGGGTCAGTGTAGATGCAGTGCTGGCATATCCTTGGATTGATTCCTGTTAGCTCTGGATATGACCAAGCAAAGGTTGTTGACCATTTATTCACCACTTTCAACAACTTTTCTTTTTGTTCAAGAGTAAGTTTGGCATTAATGATGACTAGTTTACCATTCTTTAAAAATGCATACTCCATTTTGATTAGTAAATTTTTTAGTTCTAAGGGCTCCTACTTGAAGTGATCAAGGATCTCCAACTCTCCCCAACAATTATCACCATTTTCATTAGACAATTGGGAATGGACTTGTTCAATTTTTTTAATGCCTTCAACATATGTACAAGTTCAACTCTCAGTTGGCTCCATGCATATTGTGCTACTATCTAAATCAACTATTAGCCACTGGGTGCCTCTTGCTTTGTGGCTACTGCATATAGACACAATTAAATATTAATTTCTTGTGCACGGTGATTGCATGCCTTAATGTATGTGCTTTTGATTGATCAAACCTTTTACACGCAATTGCACCCATTGTTGCTATATGCGATGCATGGAATACACTTCTTCTCAATTTTTCCTAACTCATTCTCCTTAGATATTTCAAGAGATAAGTCCCTTATACCCACCCATGTATCAACTATGCTTAACCAAGCCCTTCCCATGATGATGGGGAAGTCACTTTTGCAGTTTTCCACCCACAAACTATGGTCACAATGTCCTCTACTAATCCCAAAGGGATTGTAATCAACTGATCTGTTAATTTTAGATGGATATTACTCTTCTTAAGAGGTGGTAGGTTCAAGGCTTTGTCCATATCATGGGAGATGAGGTTAACTCTAGAACCAAAGTCAAGAAGAGCCTTACATGGCTCTTGTCTAGCAATCTATAGAAAGATGAGTAGACTTCCTAGACCAAATCATTTTGTAGGAAGGTTGCCAACCTTGATCCAGTCAGAAACAACATGAGTTAGCATTATAGTGCAGATCCTAAGCAGCACTTGATTTGAAGGGTGCTCGAAGGTATTTGATGTAGAGGATGAGGATACTGGAGATGCAGGGCGATTAGCCAAAGTAGGTCGTGAGAGCTGGAGAGGACTACTAGGCTAGAAGAAAGGTCATTTTCTTGATCGATTATTCAAACCACTTGGTTGAAAAATTGGTTGAGTGTACAGCCCTTATAGCATTTCGTTGTTGTGGCTATGGAGGAATTTCACCTTGCATGGATGGAGTAGGAGGTAACTAAGTTAAAGGTGGAGGTGTAGGTGTAGAGATATGTGAAGGATGATAAAGATACAGATATGGGTTTTCCCCTCAAGTAGATGATGAGTGTGTTCGGTGGTACTCTGGTGGGTAATAGTGATGTTGGAATGATGCATGACTTGCCAAACTTCTAGGGGACATGAGTTGTTGAACATAGTACCCGTATGGATCTAGTTGCCTACAAAGGTAATGTTGCCTTGGTGGTGGCATTCCCCATGATTGTGGTTAATACCATTTTTGATATTGTTCATAAGGTTGTGAAGGAGTTCCACTTGGGTAGTAAGCTTGTTTCTATTGGTGGAACTACCTTGGATTGCCTTAAGGGTAAGGCAGTCATCTTGGAGCTTGCCTACATGCTAGGCAAGGATTTAATGTGTACACTCCAAACTCTTGAAAGTGTAACATCATAGGGTAGCATCCCTTTGGATGTTCATATTGATAGATGTCACATTTAGTTTTATCATTAGAGTTAGATTCCACAACTTCCTCTACTGCAGCAACTTTGCCCTTACATCTTTGATAGGCACATTTAGCTTCTTTTCGTCGTCTACAATTACGATCACTATTTTGCTCTTTGGATTCTTCAGAAATCTTCAAAGCAATTTGAAACTTTTCATCCAAAGAGTCCCATAACTTTTCAACCTTGGCTAAAATGTCAGAAACGAATTTTTGGATAGGCAAGGTCTTTCTGTTCACCACTTCATCAAGTGGTGACTTCTCCTCATCACAAAATCAGACCTCTCATTTTCTAATGGATGGGTCCCTATTATACTTTTTAGCACTCTCCCTTTTTTGTAGCTCACCTTTTTCTTTTGCTACCTACTTAATTAGCTTTTGGATCTGATGAGCTCTCATTTCAAACAACCTGCCTTGGGCATACACCCCAAGGGTTCTTCTTGTTTCTGCTCTGAGCCCATCTTGATGTAGTGAAGTTGTTCCATTTGGGAGTAACCATGGCCAAGGCATCTATGTAAAAGTGAATAGTATCGACCCATGGCAGCATCCAAGGGTTCATGTGCTCCTTGTTTCTAGCCTTGTATTTGCTTTCTCAAGTTAAACACTCTAGAGTACATTTGATATTTATCATTGAACAATTTTAACATAGTACTCCATCTTTGGATAGATTCCAATTCTAAGGATCGATACCAACTTTTAACTTCCTTAATGAGTATCCTTGGGAAAAGCTTGAATTTCTACCACTCGTTCTCAATATTCTGTAAGGCACATGCATCTTGAAAAGCTTGTAGATATGTCTGTAGATCAAAATTGTATCCCCCCTCAAATCTTGGGATATTGTTCATATCTAGGCACTTGATCCAACTATCCTTCATGTGCCTTGTTGGAATTCTTACTACCTCCACAATGTTAAGCATACTTCGAGTTGCCAGTAAAGGTTCATCATCATCACTGCGTTGATGACATCGATGATAGTTTTGACCATCCCTTCAATTTTGGTGGCCTTCACGGTTATTGTTATTTCGTTGATCACCTTCATCACAGTTGTTGCGACAACAACTTTCATGAGAACCATCAAATAAAGAGGAATGTTTGGAATCAGATGAAGAGGAAGGTAAACTGCCACTGCCACCACCACCGCGGTGTTCGTCACCACTCTTCTACTTTTTACGATCATCATCATTAGATCCCTTGTTATTGCGATATTCACCTAAGTTCCTACCTTGGCTATCACTCTTTCTTAAACCTAATTTATGAATATTTGATTGTAGGGTCAAGTTCACACCCTCACCATCATTAGTAGGGGGTGGAGAATCTTCATGTTGAGAACCTTCCAAGGGAGGATCCTCATTGTCCTCTTGATCTACTAGGAACAAGGGGTTAGTGTAATGTTTCCTCTTTGTGGCTTCATGGAGTCTCTCTTAACATATATCTCGCTTATGTTGTGTTTTAGTGGGACAATAGTTCTAAGTGTCATATCCATCCACAACATACTCTTCATGAAGATTTGCTATGCCCAACTTCTTAAGGGTTTTAAACAGCATTCTAGGCACAGATATATATCAGGGGGGAAAACGACATTACCCTCCATGTCATGCCATTGCATCTATTAATCCTAATGTAGGATGAAGGTGAAATTCGGCACAAACTCATCTGGATGAGTGTATACCACCTTGCATTCTTGTGGGACTGATGGTTTAGTATCTTTAAGCTTACAAGAAGAAGAAGACATTTTGTAAAACAAAATGAAATTATCAGTGTGCTTTTATAGTTTATGTATAGTGGGAATTTTATTGACTTTTAGGTTTGTACAACGATATTAGCAGTATCCACTTAGACCTAAATAACACATGTTTCACAAACAAAGTCCCCAGCAACAGCGCCAATGATGAGCGATGAAATACCCCTACGCCCAACCATACGAATCACGAAGCGTTCACATGCAACTTGGTCGAATTCTGTAGACTTTATCGTTTCTAGTGCACTAGCCCTTTAGGAAGTAAATCTAGCCTTAAAGTCAATTGTTATCCTCCTAATTACACTTGTGATGTACATTGGTATGGTTAAGTGTAACTGAGGCATCTAATTTTTATCATTTTGTATTTTATATTTTGGGTGCTTGAAATGTAGGTAAAAGGAATTTGATTAAGTAATCTAAATTAATTAATTAACTACTATTTAACTAATCTTAACATAAGTATTCGTTCCCACTTTCCGTACACGTCTTGAACCCACATATCCATTGTTGGGCGACCAAGTGCTACGCTACTTGGCGTACCAAGCAATAATGTTGTTGGGATTACCAAGTGAATACGTGTTAGGCTCGAAGTGATCATACTTATGTGTGTAATCTATCTCACTTAATTGTCTCATTAACATAATAACTAGAAAATATTTGATAACTGATGAGTGACGAGGTACCCCTACACTCAACCATATGAAACAAGCGTAGCATGCACGATCTGGTCGAACTCTGCAGACTAAATGCCTAAATGCCCCATGGAACACTTGGGGTTAATCATTCGTTGTCTTTCCAGACTTACTTGTTGTTGTCACGGTGTATGGTTAAGTAAGTCCGAGGTATATGATTTTTATGGTCTTTTATGGTTTTATATCTTCTATGCTAAGAGCAAAGGGTTGAGAAACTAACTAACCCTAACTAAGGACTAAGTCTAAATTAACTAG
>MNCI01029653.1:177433-189038 GCA_015680685.1 Gnetum montanum
TAGCTGCTCGAATAAAGATCCGTTCACTTGGGGACTCCTACTGCAGGCACATGGAGAATATTCTATCTCTAGAGTGATCAAACTGCCAGAGTTTCCCTACTTCTAGCCTAGGATGAGAAATGAGGGGAGTGCCGCCTCTTATTTATAAATTTGGTGGCGGACCGCGATATAGCGTACGCGATATCGTAGGGGACAACGCAATATCGCGACGGCCGCGATATCGCGTCTCATCAATAACTAATTGAAAGCATTTAATAAATAATTGAAAACATTATGCATAAATAAAATAGCTAATCTATCCAAAGTGTTGCAAGGTTTATCAAAAAGCTTGTCTTTATTGTCGCACACGTTGTCGTGCTCAGGTACAACAATGCTTGAATAAAGATTCGTACACTCAATGACTCCTGCTATGGGCACTCAAGTAAAAAATTCTAACTTTTGAATGGAAAAAATGCAAAAGCTTCGCTACTACTGAAATCTGGACTCCCCATAAATGCAACTGGTAAATGCATATTTATAGGCGACGATAGACACTGCGTTGATGAGGCCTTGTTGACGCAACCAACTACTGACGACTCATCAATAGTCTTGACAATCTGAGAGACATTAGTATCCTCTATCTTCACTTCATTCCTAGCTTGCCATAGCATCTCTGCAAGAAACCCTCAAGATTAACAAAATGTTAATCACTTTGGTGAAACTTAAGTAGAACTTGTATAACTTAGTGTTACCCACTAAAATTGAACCTAGAACTTGGGGTTTCCAAACTAAGAGTCTTACCACTCTACTAATACCTCACAATTGGGAAGGAAGTTGCCAATTCAAGTCACACTTGAGGTATCATTATATTCATCTAGAATTGTTGGCTAAATGTCCTAGAGTGTACTTATAGTCATTTTTTATTTCCTTTATACTTCTTCTAAAGCATCGTATTCTCCGTATATTTTGAGGTATGCTTGTAATTATACTCTAAGGCTTCAACACCCAATAAAAATAAATAAATCAATCAAATACTTGAGACATTGTTAAACTCGTAACAATAGTTTTAACCGATCTGAACCGCGATATGTCTTGGGTGCCCCAAAACCCAAAACGATAAAATAATTTGCTATTGCGTCATTGTTTCTTCGTTCTTTGCATCGGAGGCTAACCCTTGCTTTTGCATTTCGTGTAGAGTTAGGCATACGGAGCTTCCGAGCATTTGTTCTTGCTACGAAAAACAGTCGCACTAGTCTTCAAGGTATGCATCCTCTTCTGCAAGGAAAATTCTCCAAGAAATTTCTGTGACGAATCCAAATTTATATATATGTTTTTTAAAGGGAGCAAAACCAGTTCCGTCGACAAATATAGATCTTTTCCTTTTCTCATGTATTCTTTCATCCTTTGTTGATCTCTGTCGCAAATGCTTTGCATTATGTTCAGATCGTTTATTGACCTTTTTGTTTGATCTTTTCGGAACCTAATTTGGATCCATTAATGTTTTGCATTTTCTTTTAAGAAACGTAATTTAGGGGTCTAGACGTTCGTTCGTTTAATTAGCGGGATTGAAAAGTTTTGGCAGCGTTCCTGTATGTTGACGAACTTAGCCGCTTTCGCTAGTTTGCTATTCATGCCCAAAACGGCAAATGAATTCGATTTTGCAAACTGTGAAATATTTGATAAGGACATGTCCGTGAGAAACAGAATCTAAATTGAAGAAACGAGTGAAAGGATTATAACATATTAGAAATCAAATGTCATAAATGAAACCGATGCCCTTTTTCATTCCATATGAGATATCGAATAGGTTTTTCAGGAATCTGAATGCTGTCTCCGTGTTTAGAGAGTGTATGCGTGTTTCAATCACAACCATGGTTTTATAGCATCAGAAATGAACTATGGTTAGAAAAGATCTGGTTCTGATTTGTTAAATGTTAATGCAGCATTATAGTTTTTGCTGGATGTGTTATTTAATATAGTAAACATTGTCATTTAATATAGGAAATCATTGGATACGCTAAATTGCAAATAACTTTTATAATATTATTTGAATAGACGTGTGAAGTTTTGGTTTAAACTGCAACCTTACAGAACTATTTTATCATGGTATCATCAGCTACGATATGCATGAAAATTGTATATGATTTGCTGTATTATCTTGCTAAAGTTTGGAATCTTTCTTTTAAATTGTTTTAAGTAACAACTGAAAAGCGCTAATTTGAGCTTTCCAGTTGGAAATCAACGGGCTTAATTGTGTAGGAATTCTGGAATTCTAGCATTGTATAATGCTGAACATTCGCAGGGTACTGCACCAAATGTGATTACCGTCTTCACATGTATTTAAATATATATATAATCTTTCCCTGGTTTATCAAGTTACGTATAGTTGACATTTTTATGTTCTTGTTATTTCATAAAAGACAGGAACTTTAGGAAGCAGCTGTTTTCCACTAGCTGTCTTATCCATGTGGCCAGTATATAAAGTGTTGGAAATGATTCATTGTAGTTAAAATTATTGTTGCTTGTTACAACGTTTGATTCTCAATTTCAACATGTGTTTTCCATGTGTGATTTTTATCAAAACTTGCATTTCCTGTCTACCTCTATGGTATTTGGTTTTAGTACATTTCTCCATTAATTCATCTTGTATTCGTTTTTTTAAATATCTATATCATGTGAATATCACACGCAAATGCAAATGTGAGCTTTCAGTATTTTAACATGTTTATGGATGGCCTCTTGGTATTTTGAATTGTTATTTTTTGTTATGTGAGAATTTCTTTTGACATTAATTCTTCACAGGTTAATGTGCTTTGTAATAAAGTTTTGTTTGCATGCATTGCAGATGATCACTGATCAGGACCTTGGCTTCTTTGCCAACTTCTTAGGAATTTTTATTTTTGTTCTCGTGGTTGCCTATCATTATGTGACGGCAGATATGAAGTATGAGTAACAGCATATTTGGGAAATATGTTTTAAAGTTGTATTTCAAAATTATGATTCTGAGAGGGATTGGTTTAGTTTGGCATCTGTGATTCTTCACTTTAAGCCACTTCTCCTATTTAGTTTTCAACATGTGATTTAAAAAATAAAAAATAAATATTGGTTTTGAGCAACTTTATGAAGCTATAACCTCACGTTGAGATTCGCATTTAACTATGTGCCTTTGGGTGCAATTTTATGGAATTTTTCTTTCTACGGTAGCATGATAGAATCTTTCTGCTGAGAATCAAAATAAATTTACATCATCCAACTCTCTTGAAGTAAGATTAAGTAGTACACCGGGGCAGTGCATTATTTTGCATAAATAAATTTATGTGCAACATCTAGGTACAATTGGTTTGAGTACATATGCAAAAAATCTGCTATGCAAGAAAGCATTGCTTTTTTAGAAAAAAAAAATTGGAGTGTATTTATTTATTTAGTTGAACAATTTTCCAAGGAAAAGGATCTTTAAAAGCTATATAAAATCTGAATAAGGCTTGACATTGAAAGTTATCAAAATTGGACTTCCTGCACAGGAAAACTATACAGCACTTAGTAACAAGACATATCTGTCGAAACTGGAGTTTGGAGATGGCTTCAGGGAGTTGGTTAAACATGATCGGATCTCCTCTGAAAAACATGGAGACAACAGCATCGATAGTTCTTGCAGGATCATCCTTGTTTAAAATATTGCAGAATTATAGTTTCTATGCTTCTACATGTAAATAGTTTCATTTGGTTGAACATGTTCCTTGTGTTGTTATTCAACAGCAACAAAAATTGCCAAGCCATCTTAATCAGTTAAACTGTCGTGCTCCATACTTAGACAGCATCTTTAGATATTTTTCAAATGGACTCTCCTATAATCAAACGTAAAATCTTTCCATTTCTGATCTCCTAGAAAAGCCAGATATGTTCAGGTAGAATAAAAATGTTGACCCTTTTCCATTCTTAGGAATGATTTTACCCAGACGAAATTTCTCTGGCGATCTCGGTCAAATATGGACTTTTTATTGGAGTCATGAACAATGGAAGGAAACCTTCAACAACTACGGAGAAGTGGTTATCATCTTAAGTTTTAAATTTTTACATCTTCATAACACGATGGTTTACCTGGGGATTTTCCACTTTAATACCTTGGCTTTCATATGCTTTCATATACAACACTGCCCCTCTTATGCTTAGCTAAAAGTTTAATGCTCAAGCTATATCATGGTTAATTTGGAATAACAATGGGGTGTTAGTCTAGTGGTATGGGTCTTGTCCCAATTCTCCTAGATAGCATTGGGTTATAAATTTCTATAAATGTTAGGGTTTTTCCTATTTTGGGTTCCAATGGCCCCATGGCTAGTTTAGAGCATCTGTGTTGTTGATTGAATCTGGACCTTATGACTTCAGCTCTTTCAAAATAGTAGTCTCAGGTTATGCTTCAAAGAGACATTTATTTTAGGAAGTTAATAACATGCAACTTGCATTAAAGCTTATGCTTAGTTTCTCTTTCAGGATTTCTTATTTTCAGCCATGCCTATTGAGTATGCCTATTATTTGTGCTATTGAAATCCTTCAAGCTTCTTTTTATTATTTGGAAATAACAACATATCTCATCTCTCAAAAGTTCACTCAATGCATAGGGTGTGAATCTGATGTCCAATCTTACTTGGTACATGTAAAAATCTGTTTTCATTTTAACTATTATCTCTAAATATTATCTCTAAATATCTTTGAAGTTTGACCAAATTTGTCTATTACCACTTGATTTTAATTATTTATTTAAAATCACACTTCAAATGGCATTTATGTTATTACTAAAACTATATAAAGTAATACACAAAAAAGGACTACTTGCATAACAAAAAACAAATCATTTTTAGTAAAATTGTTTAAAATGCTCTTGGTTCTATTCAAAAGGGAAAAACTATGAGAAAATTGTACATAATTAGTTATTAATTATATTAAAAGTTGATTGGTGTCTTTAGGATTAGGAGTTAGGACATTATCTTCCTTGTGCTCAATATGGCTCTCCTATTTTTGTTTGTGGGTAAACCATGTAGGTACCAACTTTGCACCAAATCTATGCAAAGAGTAAAAACAAATGCTTGGATTAACATTATGTATTTTATATGTTTGGTTACACTTTTTGTGGGTGACTTTCCCTTAGTTGATAATATTGTAACTAGGGAAAATCTTACACATCATTGTGAGAAGATTTAGAATATTTCTCAAGTTTTTTTAAAAGTTGTATTTAAATTTTGTAAGTATTTTCACTCTAAAACAAGGCAAAACATGTAAAACGTTTTGCAAATTCACATTATGATTGCACCTCTTGCTATCAACTCTAATTTCTCGTATAATTTGAAACCATGCTAGTTTTGAATCTTTGCTGGATTCATCATTAGTTTAGAGATATGTTTTCTACTATTTTTGGTTTTACTTGTTTATGAATGACATTGATATTTGCAATATCCATGCAAACCTACTTGGATTCATCATTACTTTTACTAGTTTAAGAATGACATTGATATCTACAATATCTACCTGAATATACTTACATAACTTTTGTAGTATGGAAGATTTGGAAAACAATTCAAACTTTCAGCAACCCATGGTATTATAGGTTGGATTTCCATGAAAACCTCTCCTTTGTAGACTAGACACTTTTGGACTTGGCTACTCTCTTGTATCTATAGATATGTTTCATATAACTTTTAAGAAAGTGTACAGTCAAGAAAAAATGTTAAAGTTTACTAGGAAACACATCTTAGCAAGTTGTAGCCAGATTGATTTATTTGTTTGCTAGGCTTGTGCTCTAGAGTCATTATATGTGTAGCTGGCAATATGTCCTTCCACATGAATTTTATACACAAATAGGCAACATATGCTAGTAATGATATTGCTAAATAAAATCCTTGTCTATATTCAATCAATCATGTCAAAGGCAAAAAGCTCTTTAAAGGAACTATAGCATGTTATTAGAGTTTAGGATATATCACTTTTCATCAACAAAATTTAAACATCTATGCTTACTGCAGAAATTTTTTTTTGTTTTTTATGGCTTCACTGAAACTTTGCATTGTTTTTCTCAATGAAGAATTCCTGAATTTCCCTACATGCTTGCTGTAATAAATTCCTTTTTCTTTTTCTAATTTTGAAATATATCAACACTATGTTCACAGATAATTCCTCAAATTAGTGCATATGATTACTGCAAAATATTTTTTTGTTTGTCATGACTTCGAAAAGTGACTACTGAGAAACAATTCCTTAAAATTTTAAGGTTGATTCAAAACATTATAAACAAGAAACCCTCTTAAAATACTTATCAAATTATCAAACTCATTTTATAATCCTAGTGGAAAAAAACTACCATCACTGCACATGAAAAAGACAAAATAATTAGTAAACATGGTGTTGCCAATCCTACATCTACTCAGAAGCAAACGGAAACCAATGTAATGTTATATTTAATATAATGCTCTTATCCATAGTAAAGTTACTGCTCTTGATATTTTTTTAACAGGGTATGATTTATTATTTATATAAAAAAAGTATCCGTATATCCAATAATGGGCATGCCTTAATATTTTAATTTAAGGTGTATTGCTTATCATTTGAAAAAATATCATTTAGAAAGCGTATCGATTTAACATCGAATCATTGAATACATGATGAATAAAATTTTGATTGGGAATCACATGAATATTTTCAGTGGGAATCCCAATATATCGGATTAGAGAGGTTTGACTCTAAATTTCCTTTAAAGGGAAAAAATTAAAGCCAAAAGGTACAGGCAAAGTTGAAAATTTTTATTAGAAATCCTAAAATAGAGAGGATTAACCATATATTTCTTTTCTCAAAGGAAAAGAAAGTTTCCTTACCTTACATGAAAAATGACGGAAACGTTTTGTCAGTTTTCATCAATCTGAAAGGTTATCTTAACATTTTTAAGTGTTGTAACAATGAACAGGAATATTCGACCTTAAAAAATGAAACTTTAAAACATAATTGTGGGATGCTGGGTGATTACATCTTAGAAAGTCGTAAATCCACCTAAGATACGTCTATCCTGTTAAATAATAAAATCTGTGAAAGAAACAAATCAAAATAGAAAACAAAAGCAGAAAACAAAGTTGTGCCAGATAGATTAAAGAAAATTCAAAATTTTTCGATATAAACACAAATTGAATAAATGTAAACTACTTTCAAACCTCAACCAAAGCAATGCTAAAATCTGCAACTTGGCAAAATCAACCCTGAGCAACTAAAATTCCAACAAGACAGGCATATGGACATCACTTTCCAGCCCTGGTCATGGGTGCCCTATTGTTTTTTCTTTTTTATATTTTTTAAGCTTTTAATCGTTCACTAGCTTGCCCTTTTCACCAATTAAAAGAACGTTAGTTTATAATTCCCCTAAACATTAGTTTTCTAAATCTGTTCTTAATCCATGCATAAAGGTCAGAGCTGCAAACTCAATTTCACCAGCAAATTTGGCTTCCAAATATGAAATAATACTATTGACAAAGTGAGACCTCAATTCCGAGGACAATGGAAGATGCTGCAGAAATGCATAGCGGTAAAAAAATTGGACAGCAGAAACATGCACCGGTGGTATTGATTCAGGGATACTAGATACGAAGGAAATTAGCAAGTACTAGATAAAAAACCAGAATTAACAAGTACCAGATAAAAAATCAAAATAAAAACCCATTAGTGGCAGCCCATACCTTCCTGCTACGGGAAACACAGCAACCAGGACCTTCTTATTAGATCCATATGAAGCCCTCACCAATTTTTGGTATTAATATTTTCGAGTCTCTAGTATATAGAATCTCTAAATCGTGCAAAAACTGTAAAATCTATTATACCTATACTTTCAAAGTCTTCCTTCCTTCACTTTATAGTTTAGAGAATGTTTGTGAATGTCCAAATCACCATGTTTTTGTTCCCAAAAATATACAATTTTCTGTAGACCTTCACCGATCACATAGAAAGAGAACGAACCCACATCAAAACAAAACAGAGTGTTTCCTGTTATCACTGTTTCGTTCTTTTTTCAATCCTAGGGCAATCTTGCCCCTCTCTAGCATGTTCATATCCAGTAATTCGAATTGCCGCTGTGCAATGCCTTCGTGACAAAAAAACACTTGCCAAGTGAATGGATTTCTTTGTTGGTTGGAAAACGGTCACGTTTTCATTGTTTTTCACTGTTTTTGTCATGAACTTGCAAATGTTCAGTGGATCACTTTTATTTGGTTACGTTTAAAATCACTAATAAATCAGGATACGTTTAGATCGTAATGGAATGCGGATAAGAATCAATGGAGATGGTAAAATATTCTCCCAATAAATGCTTCTGTGCGTTTTGTTCTGTTTAAAAAAAAAAAAAAATTGTTTGAAAGCACAGATAACTATATACTTATTTCGCCTTTCCTAACTGCCGCAGCGATCCTGAACACATCATCCCCCATCTACTCTAGATATAAAAAATATAATGAATGTCAAAAAAATTAACAATCAATGTATGGTAAGCTACTATCAGAAAACATCCACGATATGTAACGGATGTCGTCAGCGAAACTTCCATAAATCGATATGTGCCTCCCATGAATCAGGTAAGAACTCCATGTTTCTCTTAACTGGGATTAAAGAGGCATTATCAAAAAACACAATAACTGGGTGCTTCTGCAAGAGTGCGAGGAAACAATAAAACCCTAGCGCCATGCCGAAGAGTAAACAACAGTCGCACTCGCGATGAATGAAAATTTCGACCAACAGCATCGTGCATCCAGATTTATGGTGAGCAGACTTCGCCTCGTAACCCTAAGCATTTCATTCGGAGGGAGAAGCCAAAGTTGCAATTCACAGTGTTAAAAAGGTCTTTTTTTTTTTCTTTTTTTTTCAAAAAAAATTTATGGTTCTTTGGTAAAATGCACTTTCGGTGATAAGGTTCTTGAATTTTTAAAGGTAATGCTGAGTTATAAAGCTCTTAAGGACTATTATTTAGAGGCTTTGTCATCGTGCCAAATTGGAGCCTAATGGGTAGTGCTAAGTTATAAAGCTTTAATTTGACTATATATTGAGTAAATATTGTTAAAAAAATTGTTTGGGTTCCCATGTTACCACAAAGTGTGCAATGACACATGGACAAAATTAAAATCAATGAAACCTAAGTAAGAAAATAAAATTAATCCCATGGTCTTGGCTTGGTAATCTTAGGTTACAAGTTCAATTATACTAGGCAACATGAAGTTTTAAATTTTTTTAAAAAAATCCATTCAAGAAATTTTGAAATTGGTCCAATAGATCCATCAATATCAAAAACAAGGAAAATAAAAAACAAAATCAATTTCAATAAAAACCTAAATAAGAAAAATGGAATTAAAAATAGAGAAAACATAGATAAAATCAAGAACCTAATAAAAAATATGGAAGAAAAATTAATGGAATGGAATCAAACCCAAGACAACCTTCATTATATGGAACAATATTATTGTTGAGCTAATAGAATAAACTTTGCATAAACTTATGATTAACATTTTAGAAAAGGTTGCCCATGCAACAATAGGACCCCTTTTTAGAAGTTAAAACAAGATGGAAGAAAGTTTACACTACTTCCACCCAATACATATGTTCATCATAACAATGAGGTGCTAACTTAGTGGTAACTCTTAACTTGGTAACTCAAATTACAAAATAAATATTGGTTTTAAAAACTGTCTTAGGAGTAAATATTGTTCATGCCTTTTTTGTACACCCCAACATTCAACACCGCATAAAATAGTAGGCCTACTTACTATCTTGTACAATTTTATCAATTTCACCATTTGATTGAAGCATTAATCCTAAATAATAGAATTGTTTGTAGTGAGTTGAATTGTTACTTCTATACAAGCATCATGCAAAAAAATTGTTGAAATTAAATAGTCTAATAGATTCATTGGAACTTAAACATCATTAAAAACACTTTCAATTTCAATTTCATATGTAGAAAATAGAAATAAATGTGCTTTTGAACATTGACATCAAAATTACAAGTCTATTTGTGTTTCATGGGAACAACATATTGGTTAATAAAAGAGCATAGGGACAATGTCAAATTAACCATTGATTTGTCACCAAGTTCCATTAGTCAAAAGTTGAATGAAAATAGTTTAGTATAGTTTGAGTGTGTTCCTACCTCGTTCATGTCCTTTGTCATGTTTTCTCGTGTTTGTCTTTGTTTCTTGTTGAAGTTATGTTCAAGTCATGAATTAAATGTTATAAGTCATTAGAAGTCATAAGTAGTCATTAAGTTCATATTTGAATCCTGGGTATATTTAGAAGCTATAGTTTAAATTTGTTGAAGCAAAATCATAGGGAAGAGAGCAAAATCAAAAGTGGAAAAGGGGAATTAATGGATCTTCATGTTAGATTATGCCATTCTAAATAAAGCTCTCCCCTTGAAACAAGTATAAATAGAGGGGCACCCCCTCATTAAGAGCCATTGTAGTGAGGGTAAGCTTGAAGGAATAAAAGCTCTCATTAAAAGCCATTATAGTGAGTGCAAGCTTGAAGGAATAAAAGCTTTCTTTCCATCATTTGTGTATTGATTCAAGAGCTCATTATGCTAAAGTTCTCTTAGTTTTTCTAGTTTCTTTCATTTTCTCTCATTCTCCCAATGATGATTCCCCCATGAGTTGAACCACCCCTTTCATGGTTCTCTCAACCATATTTCTGGTAGTCATTCACACATGATTTCTCACATAATTCTCACAAACTTCTCATAAATTATATTAAGGATTTGAAGCATCCTATCATGTGGAACATTTCTCTCAAGTTTCTCACATAATTTCATGTTTACTATTTATGTGTGGTTTATGTCTGAATTCAATAATTTAATGGATGTTTAAGGATTCATGCTTGGTCCAATTTGTTCAATTTTCCTAACCCCTACACCTTGGGTAGTCACCAGTGTTATATCTCTAGAATCCGTATTAGCCATATCACAACTCAGCCAATGGACCTTACACCGAGGCAAGGTCTCAACTGTATTGTGATTTACTTATCCTTGCTCATATGTGACTGTGTTGTGTGTGCAGATGGCAATCATACAGCAATGGATTGGACCTGGAGGAAACACTCAGGATGGACTGGTGCTGGAACAGTTGTGCAAGGAACAAGACTGATGGCGCGGTTATAGATGGACAACGGAAGGCGCAATCCTGGCATCGACAGCAACACGTCTTCTTCTTTTCTCTCTCTCTCTCTTCTCTCTCAGCTGCCAAATAAGGCTAGATGTCAATTGTGTATAGTGTTCATTTTTGTACTCATGAACACTAATATTGTCATGTATTGTAATGATTGATCCGTTCACATGTCATCCCATTCACCATTAGTTGTCATTCAAGTCAATAATCACATACCTTCCCAATATTTTGTAACAAACTCGAGGACGAGTTTTCATTCAGTCATGGGGGTATGATGAGCCGCAATATCGCGTCCTGCCTCATCTTCTATAAATAAAAGGCAATGCCCTTGGTTCCAGATAGTTAGACTTAGACCCTTAGCCAGATTCNCGCCCTTGGTTCTAGATAGTTAGACTTAGACCCTTAGCCAAATTCTCGCAGTTTTGTTATTCCAAAGTTAGAATTATTTCTGTGTG
>MNCI01029653.1:196867-212766 GCA_015680685.1 Gnetum montanum
TAGAGAGATATTACTAAGAAAGTAGTAAATAACAATAACAATTAAATAATTAAGCTAAGTGGATGCTGCAATAATGAAGTAATCTCAATCTTTATTGCCGATCATGTGCATCTCCAAGTACGTCACACTCGAATAACGATGTCATACAATTACAATCATCACACTACGGGCATAAGGGTTGAGAGGAAAACTGACAAAAAGTCCCTACCTTAATACTAAAAATAGAAACTTAAAACTTCAAAACTTAAAAAACCTCTTTACCAAGTCTGTCTGCCTCTTATTTATAGACGAGGAGACAGGCTGCGATATCGCGTCTAGGCTGTGATATCACGTACGTGATATCATGGGTGTGATATCGCAACCAACAATTCATAACTCATCACATGCTTTTCCTTGCATTATATGTTAGATGTGTGAAGGTTCAACTCACATTTAACTCTAATTACAATTTTAACTCTTAATCTAGATAGATTTCTCAAGTTGGGCAAGCCCTCTTTTGGGGTTTCTTGTTCCACTTTCCTTCACAAATTTTGGTAAATTGGGCATACCTCAAGCATTAGAGACTTGATGAACATTTGATGCATGCTCCCACTTCATTTCATGCATGCTAGAAGGTAGAGACAATGTGATTTAAAGACATTTAATGCTATTTCTTTGGTTTGTGCTTATTGCATAATTTCATGAATTATCATGCAAATTTGATGTAATTTGTTTTTGTAAACCTCAATGGTAGTCTCAAAAGGCTAAACATCATATTTATTGTCTTCTCCACCCTTCTAAAAGCTAGATTTGTTATCAATTTTCATCTTGAAGTTGCATATTTTTCAATTTTTGGGTCTATCTCAAATCACAACCTCACTATGAGTTATGTTCTTTGAGACCATCATCCCACCATGACTATCCCATGACTCAATGTCTTTATTTTTCAAGTTTTTCCTTGATTACAACCTATGGTCCTCTTGTGGTCTATCTTTTTAAATTCACCATGACCCATGGTGGACTCATCTCTCAAGCCTTCAAAACAACCACCATGACCAAACCATGACCCCTATCTCACTCATAATTTGTAAGACGATGACTTGTTCTTGACATTGTAGTCTTAGCATTTTGAATTTTTTTTCTGTTTCAAGTACCTTAACCTTGCCACAACCTTGGTGAATTGTCACAAACTCTCCACAATGAATGGTTTGTCCAAATTTCACCATGAGTGACCCTACTACTTGTGATTGACTCTATCAAATTTGAAAACAAGATTTAAAGAATAAGGAGCAGAAAAATATCTTATTATGCTCTTGAGATCTAACAAAAACTATTTTATGCATAAAGCAATAACATAATAAAAAAAACTAAGTTATGCACTGAAGAAAGCATTAACATTCTTATAGATAACCAAGAATTTGAAAAAAATAATATAATGTACATTCTACAAAATTTTTCTTAAAATAGTTTTTGAAAGAGCAAAATTCACTTTACCATCAACTTTCTACAATAACATAGTTTCACCAACAAAAAGAATTTGCAACATTAAAAAAATATTGGCAAAGACATTGCTAGAATTTCTTTTATGTCATTCATTTCTATTAAGAGTCAAATAAAGTATAAATACCCAAATCTTGGATGTCTTTTTTATGCAAGCAAACCAAGTATATTTTGGTCTACATCTTTATTGGTTTACCTTAACTTTAATAAAAAGACCTCTTCTAACAAGGGCATTCTCTAGTTTTCTTAGCGCATGACCAACCCATCTATGACAACTTTCCTTGTTCTTTTCATCTATGGGTATCACTCCTAGAGTTTCCCTAATGAGAGAGTTGTTCAGTCTTTCCTAATCACACCCAACATCAACCTTACCATACACATCTTTGCCACATGCATGCATTGAGCTTGATACTTTTTAATAGGCCACCATTGCACACCATAAAGGGTCGTAGGTCTAATAGCAATTCTATAGAACTTACCCTTCAACCTAGCAAAGATTCTTCAATCACAAAGCACACCACTAGCTTCCCACCATTTCTTCCATCTTATTTCAATTTTGTTTGTCACGTCATTGTTAATCTCGCACTTGAACAAGAGACCACAGGTACCTAAATTGCTTACATTGAGAAACTTCTTGGTTTGGAATTCTAATCTTCATATCTTCATTACTTGCTTTTCCACTAAAAATGTACTCCATGTATTTCACTTTACTTCTATTAATCCTCAATCCTTTTGCTTCTTTGTTGTTTCTCTAATTCTTCATTTTTGCAGCCAAGACTTAGATTCACCCATTAAAGTAACATCTTCAATAAAGAAAAGAGTATACACCAAGGGATACCATCTTGAATATCTTTAGTTGGCTCCTCCATAATAATGATGAGCAAATAAGGGCCTAGAATAAACCCTTGGTGTAACCGCAACTTTACAAGAAAGTCTGAAGTCTCTAAATCCACTCTAGTTCTCACTTTCTTATTAATCCTTGTAAAATTAACCCCACATTTCTGGATAATGCACTTTCTTCTTAATCGTTGTGGAATTTTCTTAGTTCATTTCATCCAAATCAAGTGCAGACGTATATGGATATGCAAAACCTTGTAAAATTCTGCTCCTCTACAAAGTTTCATTGTACAATCCAAAGGGTTCTCACCCCTCCATAATAGCTGTCAAAGTATATATGTAAGATCGTCCTAGAGTTAAAAAAGTCAAAGACCGAAGTAGTTTTTCTAAATCTTAAATAGAGTCTCTTCAAAACTAACAATACTAAGTTACGTTACAACTTCTTGAAATTATTATTTTGTTCCGCCAATGCCCAAATCACATGAGATGTATTTACCTTACAATTTCCCTTCATTATCTATAAATGTATTCAGTTATTTCATAATACTTCTTTGAAAATGTATCCATCGTACAAACTGAAGAACAGAGTTAACCTCACCCGTTGGAACAAAATCGCATATTTGAATAAGGATAAAAATACTTGGCAAAAATATGTAAAAAGAAAGAAGCAGCATCAACGAAAGGTGAAAATAGGGTGCACAAACAAACAAAGAATAATAATAATAATAATATTCAAAAGGAATCTACCATAAAAAATGAACATATTTATATAAAGCCAATGAATTCTCTTTGCCTTAAAAGATAAGAGAATGATCCTTGGTATTCCTAAACTACCGTAGAAGGACCTTAACAAACTATTGAACATGCTTGTTCATTTTATCACAGCCAGGTTATGCTTGATGTTTGCAAGAATTGCATTAAAATTTGAAAGTTCAGAAAAGGACTGTCATTTCAAGCTATTCTGAATGACAAAACCGACTGCATGCATGAATTCAAGAGAAGAAAATCAGTTGTGTTAAACATTTGAGTTCATTTTCATTGTAATTTGAATCATCTCTAGTACTTAAATAGAAAAATGACTTTAGCCGATAAAAAAGTGGAGACAAACAGATTAAGAAAATAAACATTTTTCCAGTTCAGTAAGCAAAAATGAATGAATAAAAAAATGGAAGACACTTTCAGTAAAATGACATTTATTCTTTTTGGAGGCATCTCTTGTAAAGTACATTTCATATAGTCAAATGCATTTCACGTTTACCTGTTCAATTTTTGATTTATATTTGTCACCATCCTCGTCTAAATACTGCAGAAATAATCAAAATTAATCTTCACACAAAACTATTACCTCTTAGCTGCCATAATGAATTGCATTAAAAAAATTGTAATCACATTAATTAGATTAAATTATTTAAGAGAGTACTGAGCAATTTCCAATAAAAGGGAGAAAATGTTTTGCATTTTATTGGTATGTCTACTGATAAACAGATTAACATTCATAATGAGGTGTTAACTTAGTACTAAGAGTCTTGATGTGGAAAACTCCAGTCATAGGTTTGATTGATTCCAATGGGCAATGTTGAGTTGTGGATTAAAAAAATTTGTAAAAGGAATTCTGAAACTAGCATGATGATGTTGAGATAAGGCTAGGATCATAATGATGATAATGATGAATTCTGAAATGAGTGCAATCTGATAGATCCAAGGTGATCTCAGTGGGCATAAGTAAAAATGTCCATTCCAGTTTCATAATGACAAAAAATTATATGTTAATTTTATGGTTGACTAATTGTGCACGGACATGGACCAGGAAATTCAAAATTTTTTATTAAAAAAAGACATAAAATGAAATGGCAGTCTCAGGCTGCACTTGCTTCTATTAATTGAGCATCATATGCAAATTACCCTTAAACCAAACCATCATGAAGGGGATATAATTCACACCATCTAGCTTTCTCTCCCCTTCTGTACAAAGCACCAGCCTCGTGAATTTGTAATACAGAATTCTTTGACGTTGCATATAATCTTGAGTTTTTTGGGTTCTTCCTGCTCCCATTTATTGTTTCAATTTCATTTTTCACTTCTGTTTCTGTAATTCCTAATAGGTCTTCTGTCTTGTCGTAAGGATTATGTGTGGCTAATTCTATCTTTTAACTCAGGCTGACCAATTTCAAGTTTGCTTGGATAAAAAGAAACAATCAGTAGTCAGAAGATGATTGTGAATTACAATATTGTCAAATAAATTAAAAACAGGAAATTTAGATGAGCTACAGTTTTGAAACGTATTATTAAAAAAAAAAAAACTCATTCTAAATTTTTGTTTTAAAAAAACTATTTTTAACACCAAAAACAGCCTGGTGCGGTATGTAGTCAACAAATCGACATATTACCTGGCCAGTAACTATATAAAGCTTGTTATACCAGACATCAAATCCCAAGCCAACTGCAGATATTAAATGAATTTTCTTTTCTCCAGGCTTTCTAATGGTATATTCTACAAGATATACACCTGGAAAACAGATTTTCCCAAGAAGTTCAGTAGGAAGGAAAGAAATAAAAGGAAAAAAATTTCTAAAAATTTCCCAGCTATAGTTAAAAAAGAGGTACCATTTCTAGATTTTGCATCAAGCAGCTTTGCTTCTTGACCTGGTGGCCTTTGCCAACTTTTATCCTGAGAATTAACCTAAGGAAAATCATTTCATGTATGTTAAGCAAAGGAATTCACAAACCATCCTGCACATTTCAAACGCTATGTAGAAAAGCATGTTAAAAACAAATTGGGTACCAATGTCTCTGCAAATGCATCAACAGTTCCAAACGACTCCATTCTTGTATAATCAGCACCAACTCCCGTTGTCACAATACTCACTGAGAAAAATGAACAACGGTCATAAATCTGTATCAGATTTCAAAATGAAACATGGGTGCATCTTAAGGGAAAGAAAATATGCAATAATATGAAACAAGCAAACAAACAAGAGACCAACAGTTAGGTATTGTCTCATTTTCAGGAGAAAAAGCTGTCACTGATCTGTCCCCATCCACTTGCCCTTCACCTTTTACCCAGTCTGCATAAAGTTGATAGACAATGAGAGCAAAATTTAGATATCAACAAGAAATAGTGATTCATCATCTGTTCATTAGCTCCCATGAGTTTCTTCTTATCTTTTTAATAATTATCATGAATGGAAATTCGTTATCCTTGTATGATATTTTAAAAAGCAAAAGATCACTGTTTGCAGAGCCTGTAAAGCCTTTTCTTCTGCTCCTACCACATTTTTTAATTCTAAAATTAAAGAACAAAATACTGTCTATTTTATAATGCCTCACCGCGAGGAATCAGCAGTGAGAACTTTGCCTTCTCATCTTTATAAAATATGTATTCTTCTTGTAATTCTGAGACAAGCAGATGTGGCTTATCACAAACAGGTAACATCATAGGACAGATTCAATCCAGTCACACTCACAGCCTGAATTAATGTTTTAAAAAAAGTTGACCAAAGGATGAAGATATAGATGACATTTTAAGTAATTACAAACAATTACATGACAAAGGTAAAAAGATTGTGCAATACGGTAACCCAGGAAAAAAACGTCTAAATGAAACTGCAGTTGCAGAAGAATACCAGTTTCTATTGCTTTGGCAACCTGAAAATTACATGTGAGTGCTAGAAGAATTGTAGCAGCATGCCATGTGGCTTCCCTTCTTCCCACTGATAATCTGAGAATAATAAAAATTTGTAATATCAGCATTCACCACGCAATAATTACATGAATTGGGACAGCCAATAATTTTCAAAAACCCTGCCAGAAATTATCAGAACTCGAAAGAAGAATTATAAGATTCTAGAGAATTGCTCGAAAACTCTAGGAAGGATTGCTTGAATGACATACTGGCTCCCTGTAACAGAATGACATAAAATCTGTGTGTTTGACCCGCGAAACTTTTTCAAATCTCCTGTCCATACCATTGTACTTTGCAAACATTAGAATTCCTAATTCGAAATTAAAACAGAAGAATTTCAAACTTAACAAGCATTGTTAATGCTTCCTGGAACGCAACACAAACGTTGCTCAAACATAACTGACTTTTTAGTGAATGAAGAAAATGATAATTCAGAACTCTGTAAGACGGAGCCATTAACGCAGATGCCGCAGGTATCGCAACGATTTTCTCCATGATATGATATGGGTGCTCGGCTATAATTTGATGTAAATGAATTGTCATCCTTGTTCAAAGCTTTTGCAGTTTCTTTTTTCCAGATTACGTTATCCATAGATCATGGACTGAAAAATAACGAAAAAGGGGAAAATTGGAATTAAATGGCACTGATTGCAATTAACAAAACCTATTACCTAATCACCAATTCATCAAGGTATCAAAATGATACTGCAGAGCATCGAATCCATAACCAATTTAACCGATAAGATAAAACTAGTAATTCAACTAGTAACTTATTTCAATGTTTTAAAAATAATATATCTTGGTTTCAGATTCTAACAAGCAGAATCTTAGAAAAAAAGATATATCTTGCAAAATATGTTTTTTTTAATAAAATCTTGACTTAACATTTATATGCATTTTGTATATCTTAGTTGTTTCACTTGATGAGAATTGGACCCTCGTGAATTGGCTTTTCTTATATTGTTCAAACTAGAACCGTGGTATTGTTTGATATTTGATATAGTTTTCTTTGGTATATATTCATTGTTCTTATAATGTATTGAACAATGATGTGTTAGCTTAGTGGTAAGAATCTTGACTTAGAAACTCTATGCTTGGAATATGCCTTCAAGTTAGCATGTGAGCTTGGAATATGCCTTCAAGTACTAGGCTTTAAACCCAATACCTTACTATGCAAAGCATGTGAGCCAACAAGCTCAACTATAGCTCATGCTCAATTATTTTTTTATATTATATTTTAGATTTGAACTCATAACCTATCTTTCATAAGTATTTTGCTATACTAACATCTTAATGTCTATTGGAAAGAATAGAGATCTAGGATGCATGTGAGGTCCAAAAAAGAAATTTATGGAATTATTATCATTATCTATTCTCAAGTATTCATATTTAATTAGGGAATCAAATTGCTGGACCAAAAATGAGCTCTCATCATCTCCTTATTGAGACAAGTTGTTGGATCAATTTACCAATAGAAGAGCGTATTTGCAAACTATGAAAATAAAGGATAGAAGATGAAGAACATATTTTTTTATTTTGCCCATCTTTGGCTCATATTCCAATGAATTATATCATTAATTGTAATTTTCTGATTGCTTTCTTTCAAAAATTGAACCTATCCACTTGGAGCATTACATTAATGATGTTTTCAGCTTTCTTAAAAAATATGTTGAGGCTTTGAAATTGTCCAACAAATCCTCTACAATTTCTTGGATGTAATAAAAATTTCTTTTTTCCAATTTCCATTATTATTATATTATTTGGTTCATGCAAATAATAATAGAAACATTTATATTTTATAAATTAGAATAACCTAGATCCTTTAAGCCCATTGGTTTTAGCCCAATCACACAATTATCATTTTGTTGAGCATGTTGGAACCCTGAAATAATTGTAATATAAGTATACCTTAAGATATATAATTAAGTTAAAAACTTTATAACTTAGCATTGCCCACTAAAATTGAACCCATGACTTGAAGCTCTAAAATCAAGAGTCTTTCAACTAGACTAACACCTCATTATTCTTAGATCCAACTTATTATTCTTAAATCTTCTATTCTTTTAAAATTAATAACCATTGTTCAATATGTTTCATTTTTGAAACTCTTTAGGTTTATTACAAATCTTGATTCATGTTATTTTTCCACCATTGGGTTTATTCTTGATGAAACCAAAGATCCGTTATAGTGTATAAATACCAAGCTTGTATACCCTCTTGGCATTATTAGGTAAATTTCTTTTTTGTCTTTGCCTTTCCTCTTGGAGCATTTGTTGTAGATCTTGCGGAAGTTTTATTGTGAAACTAAACTTGATTATGGAATCTTGCTGTCGAATTCATATTGCATTGCTGATCCTTGACGAAAAACCATTTAAGCATTTTCAAAGCATTCCAAGCAAATGAACCATGTTTCTTTCTCTAGGGTTTGATTATTTATTTGTATTTCTACCTTTAAATTAAATACTTCATGTTATTTTGATTATATCTTCCACTCTAGCTTTCCATGCATTTAGATTATTAAATTCTAATTCATGAACACAATTACGTCAATTTCCCTTCATTATCCCTGCCTCTACCCTCCTTTCAGATGCCCAAGTGCAGGTACAAATTGCATCTGCTAGGACACGTTCAAGGGATGTTCCCAGTTTTTTATCGCCGTCATTAACTTTTATGTACATCATGACCTTAGATCGCAACATTCCAACCGCATTATGGGGGGGGTGTCAGACCTCGAAAAGAAGTTTTATTGAAATTAAAGGTGCATCAATTACAACAACTTGAATAAGTCATATGGTTAAAGGAAAGGGAAAACTGAGAGCATCCTGAATGACACTCAGGAAACACCTTAGAAATAAACAAGTATTAGAGGAGGAAACCCAAGTTGGGGCACAACCAAATGTTCGCACAGACTGGCTTGTTACAAAATAGATTGACATAGAATTAGATGAGGCAAAGAGCTCTCAATTAAGGATAGAGAGAATTCCAATGGTGACTCCACATAATAAAAAGGGAAAACTTCCTTGCAGAGATTACTGATGCTAAGTGTAACTAGAACACACAGGTCTTTCCCATAGCTGCAGCTGATGAACCAATTGATGACTGTCCAGATTGAACTTGGATGCTTGAGATGTGAGTTGAAAATAGGTGAGGCGAAAGATCTGCAACATCTCCAACCTGGTAAGCAAACATTTGTTAGAATACTCTGTCTTTTGAAATAGAACATTGCATCTTCGCTTCCAAATATAATATAAAATAATAGGCCTAATAACTTTCCACAGAAAATTAAGATTAGTAGAAGTAATGTTCAAGAATCCGAATATGGCATCCTCTTGAGATAGCTTGTAGGATGGAAAAGCTTTAGAAGTCCACTGCCACACATGTTGAGCAAAGGGACATTGCCAAAACACATGGACAAAGTCATCTAGTCCACCACATAGAGGGCAAGTGGGATTAGGAATCCCAAGATATTCTAGACGTTTTCCGATAGGAAGACCATGGTGGAGAAGACACCAAAGGAACTGCTTAATTTTGGGGAGGGTCGGAAGTTTCCAAATAAGTTGGAAGAGAGGGATCCAAAATGTTTCTGACTCTTGTTTGTGCCAATACTTATTGCAACGTTGAATGACTTCAGATGGGTCATGCATGAGATGAAAGGGGACAGATGGCCGATAGGGCAAGAGTTTAACCCCATTACGCCATTGAAGGCCATGAAAAAGGCTTTGCACTGTAACATCCAGGTGCCAGTGACCGTGGAGGAAAGAGTAAATCTGAACAAGGCAATGTTTCATTGCAGCCGACTCCCCATACAAAGTGTTAAACTCGACCCCTGAAATCCAACGACTAGCCAGCCTAAGACAATTCAAGGAAATGACACCTTTTCGATACCACGAGGTAGCCACCTTAGCATTTGTGATAGCAAGGGGAGCGGGTGACAGAGGTAACCACCACGGACACACTTTAGAGAGGATAGTAGGGTTGATTTTAACGTTAGTCCAGTCAATGTGAGTGTGTAGAATTTGCCAGGCCCTCCAAATGCTTTTGAAAACATGAGATCTGGGAGGAATGATAGTATGGGGGGAAAGGATCCAATTGACGAAATGGATGCCTTTCCAGAAGGGCTTATTTTTAGGAAATGCTTGATGAAGCCTTAATTGGAGGAGGGTCCCTATAATATTTGAGGCATCTAAATGTTGTACCAACCACTTAGCAACCATGGTAATTCCTTGCTTATAAGAGTTCAAAAGGCCTAAGCCACCCTTATTCTTAGGAAGAGTAACAATAGTCCAAGCGACACGATGAAAGCTTTTCTGAGAATCCTTGGAGGACCACATAAAGTCACAGAATAACTGTTCTAGCTTTTGGTAGGCATCTTGGGAGGGGGCCCAACACGAAGAGTAATACACATGGGTGGACACGCATATGGACTTACAAACAAGGTATTTACCCGCAAGTGTGAGGGGTTTAGTTTTCCATTTGTCGAGTTTCTTTTGAATTTGATATATAACTTGCTCCCAAAGGATAGATGTTGAACCTCTAAAATGGAAAGGGATTCCCAGAAGCTTAACGATGTCTTGATCCTAAAACCGTTTCCAATTATATTTGGTCACATGTTTGTAATTACCCTTAAAGCTATAAACAAAGGATTTATTCCAATTAATTATGGAACCTGAGAGTGTGCAATATTGCTTCATCCTTGATAAGAGGCGGTGCAAATTAGGGGTGGTAGCCTTGAACGAAGAGATGTCCATTGAGGTAGCTGCAAAAAGGGTTTTGTAGTGGTTCTTAAGAAAAGAGAGGATACTATTGTGGTCAGTAATGGTGGTACCATCACATGAGATTTTTTCAATAGCATGCAAAGGGGAAGCAGCATTAAGATATTTAAAAAATTCCTTACAGTGTTCGTCTTGAATATTTAACCAAGTGAGCCGACTTTTAGTTAAGGCACTTTGTGCTCGATACACTTCCCAATGTTGGAAGGCAACATGTGCTCTAGCTAGCTCCTCGTGAACTAGAGTATTGAAGGGATCTTGAGCTAGTTTATTAGTGAGATGTTCAATAGTGTTGTGAATTTTGTTGTATTCATGTTTGGCTTGAGTAGCCACGATCTTACCATATGAATGAGCAAAGTTTCACACTCGACATGAAGCACGATGCCACCAATTAATCCAACCCACCTGATTTAGGGGTCTAGGTTTGGCATTCCAAAGGTCGGATAGAAGAAGTTGGGCAGTTGGGGAAGAAAAATAATTGTTGTGTAGTCTGAAAAGATGAAATTTTTGTCGGTCAGGGCTACCATGAATCTTGATAGATATGGAGATAGGAATATGGTCGGATAAGGTGGCATGATGATGAACTATAGTGGCAGAGAAAGCTTGCCAAAAGGAAAGGGTGGAGAAATAGAACCTATCTAACCTGTTGTAGATGCGAGCCTGCCCAAGATGGAGATTGCTCCAAGTAAATCTATGAAGGGGAATGCATGTGGAGTTGTCTGCCCCATCTGAGAGGTAAAATATTTTCTTAAATGCGGACCAGGCTTGATACTCGAGAGTGGGCAATTGAAGAAACGTCCCTCCAAACTTATCTTGAGGGAATTCTACCATATTAAAATCTCCTTCGAATATCCAAGGCATTGGGGGGAGAGAAGTTGCAAGTTCATGCCAAAGGAGAGCCCGTTCTGTGGAGTCATTTGGGGCATATATCGAGCAAATGCCAAAGGGGCCGTGCTGGGATGAGAAGGTGGCCCAGGAAACTCTATGCCCAGAATCCGAACCGCTTTGAAGGATTTTAGTTTTCCAATAGGGTGAGAGGAGAATGGCCGCTCCTCCTTTCCCACATGCATGGGATGTCGCTAGGAGTGAGGAGTGAGGAAGAAACCAATGGGCGGAATAGGATAAAAGGTCGGCAGAAATCTTAATTTCTTGAAGGAGAATGAAATCAAAAGTCAAATTAAGACTAGATATAAAGTTGCCTGCTCGCTTCCGTCGAAGCCTATCAGTAAGGCCTCGAACGTTCCAAGAAAGGAGATTCATGGGGAAACCAGGGGTAGGTTGGATGGGAGGGCAACAAAAGGTTTGGGAGTCGAAGTATCAGTTTCCTTTGTTCCTAACAGGAGGGCAAAGGAGTTGTTGGTGGGGACAAGGGCCATGGAAGTGTCTAGTGAAGAGGAGTTGGAGGGAGAAGTAGAACGAAGGGAAGCTTTGACTCGTTTCCTTCCATTGGCCACCACGAACTCATCTTCCGAGAATGAGTTCTTGACAACGTTTGAAGGGATGACCTGGGTGGAGGTGTGAGGACCTGACTGTTGTTTCTGTAGCTTGGAGAGGCTAGACTGAGAGGAGGATTTAGGAGTTGTTGGGGGAGGAGATCCGAATTTAAAGGATACTGAGGGTGGGCCTACTAGTGGTGTGACTGGGGAACGAGTCTTCTAAGATGCTACAGGTTGTTTCTTCCTGGCTAAGATAGGACATGCCGAGATATGATGCTCGGCCCTGTGACAATAGCTACATGAGTTTGGAAGGTAAAAATAGTCCACTTTTTGGGTGAAGAGTTTTCCACTAGTAGCGAGGGTTAATGAGGTCTTCCAAAGGGCTATATCCAGTTCAATACAATAACGACAACTTTGAGTTCCATTGATCACCGTACAATGATCGGAAATAATAGGGCCCAAGATGCTCATAATGTCCCTCTCAACAGATGAGAAAATGAGTGGAAGATTGGGCAGTTCCACATAACAAGGAATTATATTAAAAACTGGGTCATCGACATTAAAGTCAAAACTCCAGGTGCGTGCGATTAGGGTTGTGTTTCTTGTTGGAAAAATTTTTTGAGAGAGAGCCTTTTCGACCTGGGAAGCATCAGATAATTCTACCAAAATGAAGTGACAAGCGTAGTACTGAGCATGAGAAACCTGAATGCCATGGGGCTGAAGAAGGCTATGGACTTGAGTGTTTAAACTTGGGGACCTTGGTAAAAACCCCACAATTTGAAAAAATAGAAAACGAGATGTGAAATCCTTAGAAACTGCTTCAAAAATATCATCCAGTAAAAGAAAATCAATTTAAGGTGAGGTAGATGAACTTCCCTGAGGAAATGCAAAAGCTGATGAATCCATCATTGTGACTTGCCCACACCTGGGCTGCACGCTTTCTTGACACCAATCTGCAACCTTGACTGCAGGAAAACCCTCACCACCAGTGTGTGTGTCCACCCACCGCGGGTAAGGTTCGGGACAGAGTTGCAAAAAGAAAAAACGGCCAGGAAAAATAGAAATCGTGACTAGGGTCAGCCAATAACGTCAAAGCTGCCCTGCACCCCACTAAACACTGGGCAAGCGATGGACGACGACGGCACCATAGAAGGCGAAGCGCAGGAGGGCTCAGTAGCGTAACGGTGCCCAACAAAAGAAAAGAGTGCCAACGATTATTTTCAAGATTTAATGCCCAAGTCACGTCTCAGGGATTTCTGCATGCAAGACGGGCAGATTTGGGCAGCTCCGCTGCAACAGCTTGGCCACTGCAATGCTGCGTTGAATCTGGTACTCAGGATTAGTTGCTGCACAATCTCATTCCAACCACATTATGACTTTAACAACAACATTGTAAACCCATTAGTTGCAATGAATATCATGATGGAACTTGCGATGCATCATATGGTGTTGATAAATCAAATTTTTTCACAAAACTATGATATTATACCTAAAATCTTGTACATCCAATGTAGTGTGCCATGGTCATACATATAAATATGAGTCCATCATTACATCAAACTTATCTTTTGGTCGAACCTTTATCAAAATTATTGCAATTTATTTTTGTGATTATAGAGTTAGTTGTGAGTGCACATAGTGGTGACTAACAATTGTCCGACATCTTTATTTGAGTGAAGTATACCTAGACATAGTTCATGAATAGTAATACAGATTGAGATTTCTCTTTGCATTACAACATCCCGCTTAGCATAGATTTACTTCCATGGCATTTACATTTTCATTATCTTTTACATTTCCAATATTTGTTAGTGATCTGGCAAAATAAGTATGACTAGTTTCAAGCACGAACATAGAATTGTCTAGTAATCCAATAATAGCTTTGCTTGATTCACTCAGTGATGAGTGGCGAGGTACCCCTACACTCAACCATACGAAACGAGCGTAGCACGCGCGATCTGATCGAACTCCGCAGACTAAGTGCCTACACGTTCCATGGAACACTTGGGGTTAATCATTTGTTGTCTTCCCAGACTTACATGTGGTCATCACAGTGTATGGTTAAGTAAGTCTGAGGTATATGATTTTTATGGTCTTTTATGTTTTATCTCCTATGTTATCGAGGTGAAGGGTTGAGAAACTAACTAACTCTAACTAATGGACTAAGTCTAAATTACCTAGCGTCAGCATCCATTCCCACTTACCGTACACACCCTGAACCAATGCAACCATGGCTACCAAACGCTAATCATTGCTGGGATCACCATGCATAACACACGTGCTCGAAGTGGTCATACTGAGGCACTTAACTAGGAGGAAAGGGTTGAGAAAATCTAATCTAGCCTAAGTGCGATGAGCAGTCGATTCCTTGACTATCCGTACACATCCTTAGATGCTCGTAATCAAGTTGCACTCATTCCGCATTCTAGGAGTTTAAGGGTGAGAGAGAGAAAGCAATAAATAACATTAAAATAAAATCCTATTCCATGCACTACAAGGTTTATCCAAGAAGTTCGTCTTTATTGCCGTACACAACTTGTGTTCAGGTACAATGTTGTTCGAATAAAGATCTGTTCACTTTAGGACTCCTACTGCGGGCACATGGAAAATATTCTATCTCTGGAGTGATCAAACTGCTAGAGTTTCCCTACTTCTAGCCCAGGATGATGAAACAAGGGAGAGCCACCTCTTATTTATAGATATTGCAGCGCACTGCAATATCAAGTACCCGATATTGCAAGGGAAGACGCGATATTGCAGTTTATGCGAATCGCATCTCATCATACCCCCATGACTGAATGAAAACTTGTCCTCGAGTTCCTTACAAAATATTGGGAAGGTATGGGATTATTTAGGTGAATGGAACTAATGGGATGACATGTGAACGAATCATCATTACAAGACTCAACAACTGGTGTTCATGACGACAATGGTTAACACCTTATTACATTGACATCAATCCTCATTTGGCAACTGAGGGAAAAGAGAAGAGAGAAGAGGAGAGAAGAAGAGAGAAGAAGTATTGCTACTGTCAATGCCAAGATTGCGCCTTTCGTTGTCCATCCATAAGCACGTCATCGATCTTGCTCCTTGCATAGCTACTTTCAGCATTGCTCCATTCCAAGCGTTCCTTCCAGATCTAGTCCATTGTTGCATGGTTGCCATCTGCACACATAATATAGTCTTGTATTAGCAAGGGTAGATGAATTTCAATGTGGGTAATACCTTGCTTCGGTATAATTCCATTGGTTGGGTTGTGGTATGGCTGATTACGGGTCTGGAGATATATTAATGATGACTACTGAAGGTGTAGGGGTTAGGAAAAAATTGAAAAAATTTGGGGCTAAGAGAAAATCGAAATAATCGGACCCCGTACCCCCATGACTAATCATGAACCTCCGATAGCATTAGAATGGAGAAAGGAAAGGAGTAAGAAAGATAGATAAAAAGGGACAACTATAGCATCGAGGAAACGGATGTCAAGATGGTAATGAACGAAATAAAATTAATTGCAAAAATGTTAGGGAAAAGAAGTTAACTGGTGCACCAAATAGGAATGTCAGTGGATCCTCCCCAAAGCAAGCTCATGCCCTTTAATGCCCTAACAAACCCACATTCAAAGAGTCCGTAGGCTCTGGGAATGTCATTTGGAACAAGAGTTAAAGTCTTAACCACAAGAATTTACCAAAAAGAAAA
>MNCI01029653.1:213521-229161 GCA_015680685.1 Gnetum montanum
TGATGATCTTAGATTAAGGGGTGGAAGTTGGCGACGCTCATATTCCAATGTGTCTATGCCTTCGTTATTGGCATGGTTTGTCTACTCAACTCGTTCCATGCATATTTGTTTGCTCTTTTGAGTAGCTGTCAACCATGGGGTGTCTACTACTAGTTGTGTGGTTGCTACATACAGGCATCTTTGTTTCAAAGTTTCAAGGGCACACCTGTTACATGGAGGCATTTTCTTCATGTCATCACCCGATGAATCACTATATGTAATGCATGGAACTTTCCTCTTCTCGATCTTTCCATAAATATTTATCTTAGAGATTTCCAATAAAAGATCACGGATCCTAAGGCATGCATCTATTGTACTTAGCCATTTCCTTCCCATTATAATTGGGAAGTCCCCTTCATTGTTGTTAACATCAATCACTAGAAAATCCGCTGGGTAGGACCAACCACACACAGTGGTAATGATTTCCTCCACCAATCCCAAGGGAATGGTGATGGACTGCTCTGCCAGCTCTAGTTGAATGTTGCTCTTCTTAAGTTGGGGCAGGTTCTAGGTATGATACATCTCTTGTGAAATTAAGTTGACTCCAGAACCTGAGTCAAGAAGAGCCCTATGTTGTTCATTTTCGACGACTTGAAGGTAGATTAAGGGACTTCCAAGGTCAGTTAGTCTCCTGGGAAGGTGGCCTACCTTGATCTAGTCGATTACGGTATGCGTTAACATAACCGTATGCATTAAGCTCTGATGGACTGAAGGGTACTACGAAGTATTAGATGGTGCAGGAGTATACATGGGCTCAACCGCTTGTTGTTGCAAGAGTTAGTCTGGGCTTTTGGTTCTCAAGAAGGATCTTCTCTTTTTACAGTTGTTAGAACCAGCAGCAGGTTGAATATTTACAGCTCTCGTAGCGTTACGTTGCTGCAGTTGAGTAGGAAGTTCTCCTTGCATTGTTGGAGCAGGAGGGGTTATGGGAACTACTTGTGGAAGAGGTGCGGATGGATTTGGAGGATGGTGTGGGTATGGAGTGTCTCCCGGAGGAGAAGGAGTCCTTCTAAAGTACTCCCGAACCTGGTAGTAACAGTGGGGAGTTGTGTAACTCATAGAGTCACGTGGAGAAATCGGCTGCTACACATAATATCCATAAGGATCAGGCTATCAGTAAGGGTACTGATGTTTTAGCGATGGCATCCCCCATGACTGTGGGTATTGCCACTGCTGATGTTATCTGATGGATTGTGGTGGAGTTCCACTTGGATAATACATTAATGGCTGGGGGAACTGCCTTGGGTTACCTTGGGGATAAGGTAACCTACGGGGTGTTTGCTGTTCATTAAGTCTTGGATTAAGTGCATACACCCCAGACTCTTGTAGATGTGAGATGATTGGGCAACATCCCTTAGGATGGTCATAGTGGCAGATCTCACATCCACCGTCATCGTCTGTGTCTGAATCCACAACCACATCGGAGTTAGTGATTTTCCCCTTACCCACTTTGTCTGTGTAGGGCCTAAATCTCTCCACTTTGTCTGTGTCTGTGCAGGGCCTAAATCTCTCCACTTTGTCTTACCTTTGTCACTACTTTGTTCTACCTTAGACTTTTCTACAATTTTTAAGACAGTTTCAATTTTAGAGTCTAAGGAACTCCATACGTCATCTACCTTAGCCGCTATTTCTGTTGTTAACTTTTGAATCGGCAAGGTTTTCCTATTCACCAACTCTTCGATTGGTGACTCATCCTCTTCATCGCAAAATTTCACTCCCTTCTTCTGAAGGGAGGGATCACAATTGTATTCTTCTACACTTTCCCTTTTGTGCAGCTCACCTTCTTCTTTTGCTACTTGTTCCAACAAGCTATGTACTTCATGGGCTCTAAGTTGTGAGAGTCTCCCTTGGGCATAAGTCCCAAGGGTTCTTCTCGTTTCATGCCTTAGCCCATCCACGATGTGGTGAAGTTGATCTCACTGAGCGTACCCATGGCCTAGGCAATGATGTAACAATGTGTAGTAGTGGGCCATGGCAGCATCCAAGGGTTCGTGAATACTCTACTTCCATCCATGGATCTGCTTACGCAAATTGGACACTCTGGAGTACGTTTGATACTTATCGTTGAACAGTTCTAACATCGTACTCCACCTCTTGATGGTTTTCGATTCTAAGGACCGGTACTAGCTCTCTACTTCCTTGGTGAGTGTCCTGGGAAACAACTTAAGTTTCTACCACTCATTATCAATGTTTTGCAAGGCGCAGGCATCGTGGAATGCCTGTAAATGATTTTGCGGATCTACGTTGTATGCCCCTTCAAATCGTGGGATGTTGTTCATGTCTAAACGCCTAATTTGACTATCTTTTAAATGCCTTGTGGGAATTCTAACAGCCTCCATTATATCAAGCATACTTCGGGTTGCAAGTAGGGGCTCATCATGATCATCTCTTTCATGATGCCTGTGATGTATTCGTTGTTCCCTACTTTCCCTTCGTTCATGCCCTTGTCCTCTCTCTCGACTCTCTCATCGAGGTCTCTCATTTTTCTTACCTTTATCCTCTCCGTTATGCTCATCATGATTGCGCCCTAATGTGGAAGGAGAGGGTGAGTGATGTGAAGAAGGGGAAGAAGAAGGAGAACCATCGTCATGGTGATGTTTTCTACCTTCTCTTCGGCTGCTTCGGCCTTGATTGTGGTGATGATCCAAGTGCCCGTCCTTGTCTTTTGTTGTTGTTCCCTCTGTGAATAGCTGGTGTTCACGAGACTCAGAACTAGGGTTGTGTATCATTGAGTGTAGGTTCTGATACCCAACCTCCTCACCATCGTTAGGAGGGGGAACATCTCTTGATAGAGAACCTATTATGAGTGGTTCACCATCTCTAGTTTCACTAAGGACGTGCGGGACCTCTTTGCCCTTCAACAATGTATGTTGGCTCTCCTTCCTTGATTCCCTCATATGTTGTAAAGGTGTGGGATGGTAATCCCTCACGTCAAAATTTTCCGCAATGTATTCAGCATATAGTTCTGTCATGCTAATCTATGCCAAAGCACGGAGAAGCATGTTTGTGACTGCACGATCTAGAGGTAACACAATGTTACCTTGTAAATCCCTCCAGCGCATCTGTTCATCTTGATGGAAGATAAAAGTGAAATTAGGAATATACTCATCGGGATGAGTATATTCCACCTTATATTATTGAGGAACTGGCGGATTTAGGTTATGTGTTTTTTATTGCCGACTGTTCTTTGTATGGTCCTTAAGTGGTGAATTGCTTTTTCCAGAAGAAGACATTGTTATCGGTGTGCTAATTTACCATTATATAATTTTTTTATCTTGATTAACCCGAAGGTTCGTTTAGGCTCCCAACGATGTGAGTGATATCCTTTATGTTCTATTCAGTGCATAAACACTTAGTCCCCGGCAACGGCACCAATGATGAGTGGCAAGGTACCCCTACACTTAACCATACAAAACGAGCATAGTAGGCGCGATCCAATCAAACTCCGCAGACTAAGTGCCTACACGCCCCATGGAACACTTGGGGTTAATCATTTGTTGTCTTCCGAGACTTACTTGTGGTGGTCATGGTGTATGGTTAAGTAAGTCTAAGGTATATGATTTTTATGGTCTTTTATGTTTTATCTCTTATGCTATCGAGGTGAAGGGTTGAGAAACTAACTAACTCTAACTAATGGACTAAGTCTAAATTACCTAGCGTTAGCATCCGTTCCCACTTACTGTACACACCCTGAACTGATGCAACCACGGCTACCAAACGCTAATTGTTGCTGGGATCACCACGCGTAACGCACGTGCTCAAAGTGGTCATACTAAGGCACTTAACTAGGAGGAAAGGGTTGAGAGAATCTAATCTAGCCTAAGTGCGATGAGCAGCCAATTCCTTGACTAATCGTACACATCTTGGTGCATGACTACCATTGGGATTACCAAGCGCAGATCTTGGATACGTCACTGGGTTACCAAGTAGTCACACTTAGATGCTCATAATCAAGTCGTACTCATACTGCATTGCAATGAGCAACCAATTCCTTGACTATCCGTACACAGCCGTAGATGCTCATAATCAAGTCATACTCATTCCGCATTCTAGGAGTTCAAGGGTGAGAGAGAGAAAGCAATAAATAACATTAAAATAAAATCATATTCCATGCACTGCAAGGTTTATCCAAGAAGCTCGTCTTTATTGCCGTATACAACTTGTGTTCAGGTACAATGTTGCTTGAATAAAGATCCATTTACTTTAGGACTCCTACTATGGGCACATGGAAAATATTCTTTTTGGAGTGATCAAACTGCCAAAGTTTCCCTACTTCTAGCCCAAGATGATGAAACAAGGGAGAGCCACCTCTTATTTATAGATATTGCGGCACACCGCGATATCGCATATGCGATATCTTAGGGGAAGACATGATATCACGTACGCGATATCGTGACTTATGCAAATTGCATCTCATCACTCAATAGCAAAGTTGCTCCGTAATCCAAATGATGATTATACTAGCCCAAGGCATGTACAAAAGACCAATAAAAAATACTTATCATCATTAGGCAATAACAACATTTCATTAATTAGTAGAGATTATATTCATTTCATTATGTTTACCTTGGCATACTTAGAGTCTTTCAACATGATTCAATCATACACCTCACTAAGAATTAAACTATGCACTTTGAACTTTGCTAGCTCATGTGGGAAGACAATGATCACAAACTTATCATCAACATATTAGTATACACATACTATCCCATCCCCATCTGATGATATGGTCACATGTGTATGCTTGTGACTTATATGGTTAAGCATTGGGAACTCTCCCTGCTCATCAGGAGCCAACATAATTTTCTATGTTGCTTCTAGAATGTGAAACTCATACACATTATTCACCAATCCTACAACCTTAGGAGTGATAGAAACGAGAGATGAAAAGATAACAATAAGTGTAACATAGGAAAATAAAACCCCAAAACCCAACCTCTAAAATCGTAGAATTGTTGTAATGTAGGTGTAATATGTGATGTCACTACATCATGGTAGAGTTCTAAGATTTTGGCTATGTAGAATAGAACATAGGATGGAATGCAGTTCACTTAAATGAAGATAATTAGTGGTAAGCCTCTTAATTTGACAGCTCAAAGTTATGGGTTTGATTCTACTGGGCAATATTGAGTTATAAAGTTATAATTTGACTATATGTCTTATGGGTAAATGTTATTTAAAGAAGTTTCAAGTTCTAACACTATCGTCCCCTTTCCTTCCCACCTCACCCACCACCAAAACCCCTTGCACACCACACACCCCTGCACGCGCCCCCCCCCCTCCTCCCCGCTTGCACCCCCCCTACTTTTTAGGTTCAAGCATGCTAGTTATTAGGTAAAAAGGCACTAAACTTCATTAGGATGACAAGTACACTAGTAATCAAATATGGAAGCAACAACGGTAACTTTACTTATCTAGAAAACTAGTAACCCACAATAATTGTTATATGAGGTTTGGAATTAATATCAAGGTTTCTCAATTAACTAACTAAGAGGGTAAATGACTTAGGCAATTAGACATTAAACAATTACATAATGTAGCATTATAGCCAAGGAATTTAGCCAATATTAAAATAGACCTAAGGTACAATGTTTGACAATAACCAAGATGGAGAGAAACTTGAAGTGCAATGTTCACTAATAGTTAAATACCTTCCATTGAGATAGCACTATACCTTTAGTAATCTTAGTATTCACTTGGAAACCTTATAATAAATTGCAATTTTTTCACATCAAGCATGTTATCATTGCTTATTCGACGATGTTGTAGATGTAATGTAGTGGGTTATGATCATGCATATAAATATGAGCCCACTATCATATCAAACTGACCTTTCAGTTAGCATAGTAATAGAACTCTGTCAATTTGTTTTCTTGAAGTTAGTGATAGTTGCGAGTGTCTATAGTGTGGTGATTAATAGTTATAATGGGTTATGATCATGTCTATAAATATGAACCCATCATCATATCAAACTTACCTTTCGATCAACATAGTAATAGAACTTTATCAGCTTGTTTTCTCGAAGTTAGTGATAGTTATGAGTATCTACAATGTGGTGATTAATAGTTGTAAAACATCTTGATTTAAGTGGAGTGTACCTAGACACATTTCATATCTAGTAATAAAGATTAAGATTATTCTTCATCATTGTTGCATATCACTTGGACTAGATTTACTTTCCATTATCATTTACTCTTATAATGTTATTTACATTTCTAACATCATTTCATTTTCACTATTTGTTGGATATTTGACAGAATAGGTACAATTAATTTTGAGCATACAAATACAATCCTCTAGTAACCCAACAGTGGCTTAGCTTGATTTGCTCAATAGCAGTCACTTGGAAATTCCAATGGCAATTATATTAGCATAGGGCATGTTCAACAAGTCTAGAATAATTACTTATCATAATAGGCCACTTTAGTATTTTATTTTCATTATTCTTATTTCATAGAATTTACATTTATTTCACTATGTTATACATTAGCATGTTAAGAGCCAATAAATATCATTCGATTATATACCTTATTAAGAGTTAAACCATACATTATGATTTTCACTAACTTTGGTAAGAAGAAAATGTTTGTGGACTCATTATCAATAATCTAGTAAAAGATAATGTCCCATCTATGAATTATACTCTAGTCACTTACATATGCTTGTGACTTATATGGTTGGGCATTAGGAACTCTTGTTGCTCATCATTGATGTCATTGCCAAGGATGTTATCAATCTATACTAGATAGTTGGTTTTATTAAAAGTTTGTTATGTTAACACTTTAAAAGATTTATCTTCTAAACAAATAATAATTTCTAAACACATACTTGAGAAATAATTGATTAATATGGCTTTAACACATAAAGGTAAATTCTTCCCCTATTAATGATATTAATAAAAGCAATGACAAAATTCACACTATAGAAAACTACAATGGACTAATGCAAACAAGGTTTTTCTATGCTTATGTAGATTCATACTATCCTAACTTTACTTTTATCTTTTATTGAGATGAACAATTTATATGGAAAGACTTACAAGAAAAAATTATGTTACCACCTCACTGTTCAACATTACCTATGCTTCAAGTAGCATTGCTTAGATCACATCATGGTTACACCCATGGAGGTTATCAAGTCATGAAGGACATGACTAGACCCTACCAACCAACAAAAGCCCATATTATAAGAGATGTTATCATGGAAGCAAGATATGAACAAGAGCAAACAAATGAGCACCTCAAACAATCATAATCTTCAAAAGGAAGATAAAAAATATTAAGCTACGAAGTCTCACTAGCACCAATCTTATTGTCATCCACCTATTCTATAAGTTTAAAATTTTATTCAATAGAAGCTATGTTCCACCTTAGTTGAGACATCTCGAAGAGATGGGACAAATCCCAGAATTAGGAGGGATTCAAGGCCAAGGACTTCTAGTAGTTCTAAAAGAGAAAAATCAACGAGCCATAGTAAGAGAACTAGCCAGCATAATTCTCCAAGTCCTTCATTGTCTTCATCATACTCATCAATAGATTTTGACAAGGAAGAGTGTAGGCATGAAAATAGAGCTTCATAAAGGGATCAAAAGTAAGCACTTATAGAAAGAGAAGAAGAGATTACAATGGACACCCAGAAAGAAGAAGACATCATGCTAAAAATGAAAGTGAAAAAGAAAAAGAAAGAGAAAGGAATCATAGGCATAAGAGAAGAAATGAAGAAAAGCATTGAAGGGGCCATCACTATTATGATTAATATGATGAACTGGATGATTATGATGAACTCCTATTAACTACAAAAGTCACAATTAATATCAATGAGGTCATGCATGTTCTCGCTAGGCATCAAAGTAATAGTTGCATTAAGTGGCTAGAGATGAGTAACATTCCCAAATTTTAAGGAGGATATAATGTTGATCCTCACATCACCTTCAAGCCCTCCACAATGCTAGTGTCCTTTAGAATATTGAGAATGAGTGGTAGAAACTTAAGTTCTTCCTAATTAATGAATCATCATTGTTGGGTAGCATTGACGGGCATGTGCTGATGTGTACCTATCGATGCATGGAAAGATGCATCGACAAAGTGTCTAGTCTTGCCTATATAAATGCATGCACCCACCACATTTATAACATCATTCATTTAGTAGCATAGCGAAGCTCTTGCAACTTGTTCCCGTAATAGTTAGAATATTTTCTAAGTGCCCGCAATAGGATTTGAGAAGTGTACAGATCTTTATTTGAACATTGATGTACCTAGACACTTCGATATGAATAACAATAAAGACAAACTTCCTGATAGACCTTACAGCCCTTGGAATTAGCATAATGTTTACTGTAATGCACTTTACTATTATGCAATTTACATTCATGCACATTAATTAATTAGTTGAATATGAATAATTAATGCACATAAGTACGACCACCTCGAGCATATGATAACAATTGGTAATCTAAGTAGCATTTACACTTGGTAACCCAGTAGCATTAAGGCATGTTCAAGATGTGTGTGGAAAGTGGGTGATGAGACGCGACTTGCACTAGGCCGCGATATCGCGTACGCAATATCGTGGCTGNCGTTACTAGATTGATTAACATTTAATCATAATATTTTAATGCTTAGGATAAATAGATAAAAAATATAAAAGTTATACAAATCATATGCCTCACTTACACTTAACCATACCATTGTACCTCCACAAGTGGAACTAAGAAGATAATGATCACGTCCTTAAGTTCACTACCTAGATAATGTATACTTAGAGAGCTAAAGTCTACAGAATTCAACTAGATCACTTAGTGAATGTTAGTGATTTGTATGGTTGGGTGCATTGACTACTTGTTGCTCATCATTAGCGTTATTGTTGGGGACTTTAGTTAGTTATGTGCACTATTTATGACATTAGTGAAATCACTTAATGAAATTATAAAGGACTTGAAGCTAAAATCGTTAATATAATAAAGAATTCCCAAAAGCACATTGTTTCCTAAACACTAACATGGCTTCTTTTTGCAAGAAAGATTCTCCACCACCATTCATGGACAATTCCAATCGAAGGTAAGAAGGCCTGAAACCACCCATGCCCCAATAATGCAAAATGGTCTATACACATCTAGATGAGTACACTCCAAATTTCGCCTTCATCTTACACTAGGATGAACAACTGTAATGGATGGACATGGAGGGCAACATCATGTTGCCTTCCAATCAATCAGTTCCTATGATGTTGCTCCACAATCTCATGAGATTGGGCATCACAAGACTCAATGCTAAATATAGGGTGCAAGATCATGCCTATCAAGATTATCATCCCATAGAGGCACAGAGAAAGAAAGATCAACAAGTGGAAGCTCACTATGAGGCATCAAAAGGCAAACAATTTACAAACCCCATGTTCCTACTGGGCTAAAAGGAAGGGGAAGATCTCTTCTCATGAACTTTCCAATACACTGACTCTCCTCCTCTCCTTGATGCGGAGGCCCTCAATCAGCATTTATAGTCCACTATAGATAATCTTGGCTCTAGGAAGAATGGATCCCATGACTGTGGGACCTCAAGGGAGAGAGTCAAGGCAGAAACAATGATAAGCACCATGATAACAACAAAAATGGTGATCATGGCAAGGAACAAAGAAGAGGGAGTAGTAGGCACTATTCTAGTGTTAGCTGTACTTCTTCTTTGCCTTCATTGTCCTCATCATCTTTCTCCTCCAACCCCGACCAAAGCTATAGGGGAAGAGGTCATGATGGAGGTGGCCAGCAAGATAGAGATGATTGCAAATCCCATTGAAACAATAAAGACCAAGGGTGTGTGCAATCAAGGGAGGCCCACCACAAAGGAAGAAGGGATAGTAGAGGGCATGAAAGGCATCATGACCATCATAGGGGCCATGACTATGATGAGCCTTTGCTTGCCATGAAGAATATGTTGAACATTGCAAAGGCTTTGAGGATACCAACAAGGCATGTGAAGAATAACTAGATCAAATGGTTGGACATGAATAATATCCTTAAGTTCAAAGGGAAATATAATTCTGATCCATAGAATCATCTCTAGGCCTTTCACGATGCATGTGCCTTACAAAATGTAGAGGAAAAATGGTAGAAATCAAAGATTTTCCCTAGGACACTCATCAAGGAAGTTGAAAGTTAGTACCATTTCTTGGAACTAAAATCAATCTAATGATAGAGTACAATGCTTGAATTATTCAATGAAAAATATCATATGTACTCTTGAGTGTCTAACTTGAAAAGGCAAATCCAAGGTTAGAAACAAGACACACATGAGTCCTTAGATGCATCCATGGACAAGTATTACTCTTTGTTGCATCAATGCCCAAGCTGTGGCTATTCTCAAAGGGACCAACAATGCCATATCATAAATGGGCTCCAAATAGAAACAAGGAGAACACTTGGTGTTTATGCCCAAGGAAGGCTTTCAGAGCTAAGGGTCCATCAAATATAAAGGCTGATTGCCTAGGTGGCAAAGAAAGAAGGTGAGCTAAGAAAAAAGAAAAGTGCAGAGGAGTGTAACTAGGATCCTTCCATTCAAAAAAGGAAGGTTTAATTTTATGGTAATAAGAAGGAGGACACCACTTGATGAAGTGGTGCAACAAAAAACCTTGCTGATAGAAAAATCTATTTTTGAAATATAGACCAAGGTTGATAAAATGTGGGATTCCTTGGATGAAAAATTCCAAATGGCTCTAAGGATTTCTAAGGAGAATAAAGAGTAAGAAGGTAATGGTCATGACAAAAGGAGAAAAAAGGAAGCTAAATGTACCTATTAGAAGGGTAAGGGCAAAGCTACTATAGTGGAAGAGGTTGCAAATTCTGAAATAGATGACGATGGGTGTGACATTTGCCAATATGAAAATCCTAAGGGATGTTGTCTAATTATGTCACACTTGTAGGAATTTGAGGTGAATACTTTGAATCCTTACTTGGAAAATGGCAAGCACCCAAGAAGTTGTCTTATCCTCAAGGAAACTATAGGAAATTCCACCAACAAGCCTACTATCCAAGTGGAGTGCCACCTCAACCTCATGAATAGGACTAGTAGTGGCAGCACCCACAGTCATGGGGGATGCCACCACCAAGGCAATAATACCCTTACTATTAGCCAAATTTGTATGGGTACAATGTTTAGCAACCCATTTCTTCACATGACTCTTTTAGTCATGCTTCTTTCTAGCACCATTACTACCCTTCTAAATATTATAGAGCACCATATCCAAGGGGGAAGTCCCCATTTCCCAATTACCCTCCTCATCCTTCTACTATTTCACCTTAATCCTCAACTCCTTTGCTACACACTTCATCTATGCAGGGTAAAATCCCAGCCCAATTGCAACAGAGAAATGCCACAAAGGCTGTGAACTTATAGTTGGCCCCACAACTGAGTGGTTTTAACACTAAGCCTCAAAAAAGATCCTTTTTTAGAATCAATAGTCATACCAAGCTACTTCAAACACCTACAGCTGTTGACCCTGCTTCTTCTCCTTCCTCCTCCACAATGTCCTTTAAGATCCCTTCAAACCAAATGCCTCCCAAAGTGCACATTATAATGTTGACCCATGCAGTCAGTAATTGGATAAAAGTTGATCAACTTCCCATGGAGAGATCTGATCATGAGAGTCCCCTCATTTAATTGCAAATCATTGAAAATGAACCTTGCAAGGCTTTTTTGGACTCAAGTTCTAGTGTTAATTGAATCTCATGAGAAATGTACAAAGTCTAGAACCTGCCTCCACTCAAGAAGAGCAACATTTTCTTAGAGTTAGCAAATTAATCCATCATTGTCCCCTTGGGATTGGTGGAGGACATTGTGACCACTGTGTATGGGGTGGTCATATCCTATTGACTTCTTAGTGATATGAGTGAATAACTGGAGGGACTTTCATATCATTATGGGAAGAACCTAGACGAGTACAATTGATGCGCAGTTGGGAATCAAAGACCTCTCCTTAGAGATCTCTAAGGAGAATGAGTTTGAAAAGATAGAGAAGAAGTACATTCCATGCATCATGTATACTAATATAAGATGCCACTGCATGCAAAAATTATGGACCATCAAAAGTACAACACTCATAGCATGCAAGCAATATGTAGATGTCATAGAGGTTCAAAGGTTTTTGTATGTAGTAGCCATAAATAGGAGGACACCCAGTGGCTAATAGTTAAAACAAAGAGTAGTTCAACATTATGCATGGAACAAACTAAGAGCCTCACAAGTGCCTATGTTGAAGGCATGGACAAACTAGAGAAAGGCCATCACTAGCTCTCCAATGAACATGATGAAACCAATTGGGGAGAGTTGAAAATCCCTAAGAGCTTCAAATAGGAGCCCCTTGAGTTGAAGACTCTACCAAGTGGAATGGAATATGCCTTTCTAAACAATGATAAGCTAGTCATCATTAATGCCAATCTTGCTCTTATACAGAAAAATATGTTGTTAGAGGTCATCAACAAATGGCCAACAACCTTTGCTTGGTCATATCATGAGCTAATTAGAATTGACCCAAGGATATGCTAACATTGGATTTATATAGATTCCTCCATTAAACAAAAGAGGTAGCCACAATGAAGGTTGAATGCCAAGCTCAAGCAAATCATCAAAGAGGATATTGAGTAACTCATGAAGGCAAGGTTTGTTTATCCCATTGCAAATAGTGAGTGGATTGGTCCACTTTTGATCATGCTAAAGAAAAGTTGGAAATGGGGGATCTACATTGATTTCAAGCTGTTAAACATGACAACATTCAAGGATCATTTTCCTTTACCATTTTTGAACCAAGTGTTGGACATAATTGTAGGGCACTACCATTACAGCTTTCTATATGGTTATAGTGGCTATAACCAAATCCAGATAGCATTAGAGGATTAGGCCAAAATAATGTTCACAAGTCCTTAAGGGACTTTCACATACAGAAAGATGTTTTTTGACCTATGCAATGCCCCTACAACATTCCAATGTCTTGTCCTTAGCATCTTTCAATAGTAAATTGATAGTGGGATGGAAGTCTTCATAGATGACTTCTCCACCTATGGGGCTACATTTGAGCAAGCCCTGGACCATCTAGAGCGAGTGCTAAAAAGATGTGTGAAGATAAACTTAAGGCTCAATTAACAGAAGAGCCACCTGATGGTCCAAGAGGGCATTATATTGGGGCATCAAATATCACAAAAATGGATTGAGGTGGACCCTAAAAAAAATAAGGAACATCCAAGGAATAACTTGATAACTTGAAACTATTAAAGATGTGAGGTCATTCCATGATCACACTGGTTATTATTAGCACTTCATGGAGAGCTTTTTTAGGATTGCCAAATTTTTGATAAAGCTAACAAAGAAGGATGCATCATTTGTTTGGACTAATGAATGCTAACATGCAATGAGTATATGATTGGTCTAGACCATTCCATGTTATGATGAACACATCCAATTATGCCTTAGGAGTTGTGCTCACATAGTTGGATGATTAAACATTTCCCTATCACATCCATTGTGTGAGTAGAAGCATTGTGGATGCATAGCTGAACTACACTATCACTAAGAAAGAATTGATGATAGTGGTGTATGCCTTAGAGAAATTCAAGCACTATGTGCTTAAATACAAGGTATTTATGCACATAGATCATAGTACAATTAGGTTCCTGATAAATAAACATATAGTGAGCCCCCACGTCATATGGTGGCTAGTAATCTTGCAAGAGTTTGATTTAACCATGGTGGATAGGAAGGGAACTGAGAACATGGTAGCTAACCACTTGTCTCGATTATGATGGCACATGAAAGAGGAGAAGAGCCCACTTTCAGATCAATTTCCTAATGAGTTCCTTTGTGCTAAAGCTATTACTAAACAAGACCCCAAGGAAAACAACCAGTATGATGACATCCTCACCTACCTACTCATTCATGAGATGCCTTAAGAGTGGGACAACAAGAAGAAATAATAGTTTCTTTACTAGGCCAAACATTTCATGGAGATTAATGATAACCTTTACAAGGTTTGCGCTAATGACCTAGTTCGATGGTGTGTTCCCGATGATCATTAATTATGTGTTCTCCAAGATGCACATGAGGGCCCTTGTGGGGGCCATTATGCTGGAAGATGAACAACCATTAATATCCTAATGGCAAGGTATTACTAGCCTACATGTTTTAGGGAAGCCCATTACTTTGTTCACTCTCGTGATCGCTATCAATGTGATGGTGGGATAATCACTCATATGGAGGGGTCTCAACAGTGGATCCAACCATTGGATCCCTTCAACATTTGGGCATCAATTTCATGGGGCCCATTACTCTCATGTCCAATGGGAAGGCATATATAATTGTAATTGTTAACTACTACACAAAATGGGTAGAAGTTACGGGTGTCACCAACTACACATCCTCTATGGTGGCCTAATTTGTACAAAAACATGTTGTAAATAGGTTTGGTGTGCCACGTGCACTTATTTTTGACAATGGATCTCATTTTACAGGCATTACTTTTTAGAAGCTCATGCAATGCTTGGGGGTTGAACATAAATTAACAACTTGATACCATTTCCAAGCCAATGGTCAAGCAAAGATCACTAATCGGGAGATAACAAAAATACTAACAAGAACTGTTATTAAATATAGGAGGGATTGGAGCTCCAAACTCAATGATGCCCTTTGGCCCTATCATTCCACACAGAAACTTCCTATTGGCTACTCTCCCTATGAGCTCATGTACAAAAAATTACCAACACTTCCTATCCAAACAAAACTTTGTATACTTTCAACATCCTATGACCTTAGCTTAGACTTGAACCTAGCATAGAAAGAACAATTAATGAATCTCAACTTACTAGATAAGAACTGATTAGTATCCTTGTCATCCAATGAAGTGCACAAGACCTATAACAAGCAAAGGTATGACCTTAGGATTAGGAAGGTGAAATTTCAACCAAGAGATAAGGTTTTACACTAGAATCCCATGCATGTGCCATAATGAACTAAGTTCTAAGCTCATGTTGTTGGCTTCTCTGACTCCCTATGCACCTAAATTTCATGTGAAAAATCTTTCTTTTTCCTTCATTTTCTAATGGTATAAAATTTTGTCCAATTGTTGCGTCAACGCGACCTCATCAATGCAGCACAAAAAGTTTATATATACCACGAACACTTAGCCAATTTTTTGCCATTTGCTTTCAAATAAGAAAGGAGGTTTTGTTGTTTTCAGAGCACATAACTTTCACATTGCTTCTCTGATTAACCTTGTTCTTCATTCCTGTAGCTATTGAAGATGAGCTTCATGTCATGGGGGCCACAAACCTCAAGTTTTTGATAGAAATTTTTTGAAATTTTTCTAACTCCAACAAGGTTTAACTAATACAATACCATTAAAATCACTAACTCATGAGAGTTAAACCTTTCCAACAAACTCTAATAGTTATCTAATTAAAATAATCAATCTATCATAATCACAACTTATCCTAAGTGTAATTGATCAAAGGAGACAAGGTATCAAATTATCTAATTACACATCAAACACTAATCTTTGGCTATGTTGTGATTGTAAATGGCACTTGATGAGTGGCGAGGTACCCCTACACTCAACCATATGAATA
>MNCI01029653.1:234477-258236 GCA_015680685.1 Gnetum montanum
TAATAATAACAATTAAATAATTAAACTAAGTGAATGCTGCAATGATGAAGTAATCTCTATCTTCATTTTCAGTCATGTGCGTGTCCAAGTAGGTCACACTCGAATAAAGGATCTGTACAATTACAATCATCACACTACGAGCATGCACTGGGAGAAAGGTTTGAGAAGAAAAAAATGACAAAAAGACTCACTCTAACACTAAATTGACTCACTAAAATTGACTATTTCACGTGTGCCCCATTGTGTATTTATAGGCTCACACGAGAATCGCGATATCGTGTACCCGATATCGCTTGTGTCACGATATTGTGTACTCGATAATGAGGGTCCGATATTAGGACCCATCAGACATCAGAGGTCCAATAATAAGGTCTGATAGACCATGACTCATCAACACCTAGACCAAGGGCTAGACGCCCACAAGAGGGAGGACCATCCCAGCCAAGGGAGAAGTGACCTAAAGGAGGAAGGAGCCAACGGTGGCAACAACCCCAGGGACAAGTAGCAGAAACCCATGCAATGAGACCTCTTCGGGAGAAGCCTGAAGTGGAATGTGTTCAACAAATTCTTAAAGTTAAAACCAAGAAAGCATACTAAGATGAGGCATTTAGACCTAGACCAAACCTTGAATTCACTCTGACAAAAGCCTGTCTTAAGCAAATTAATTCCAAGGAGATCAAAGGTTCAATTCTTCAGGAACTAAACTTTGGTTTGTTCTTAGACTTAGTGCTGAAAAAGATAAAAACCCAATTGCAAACCTTTCCCATGTGGCCTATCGTCACTTCCAGTGCAAAGTGGTACATGGGAGAGACCTACCTCTTCTAGAACAATAGGCAGTCTGATGTCACAATGAAGATAAAGGACATCAACATGTCATACTCTGTGGAGGCCATATCCGAGGTCCTCAAGTTGCTAGATACTGGGGCAATGTTGGCAGAAATATCAATGCAAGTAGACCCAAAAGTAAAGAAAAAGTGGGTCCAAAAGTGCTATGGAATCAACTGCAAGGAATACAACACACTCACTAAGGTAGAGAGGGTGTTTTTCAAAATCGTGGCCTACCACCTCAGTCTAATGGTGAGGCCAAGTAAAGTTACAACCTTCTCTGCCCATACATGTGCCCCTCTAAGTAGTAAATTTCCTGTAAATCTTCCATAGCTCATCTATTTGGAGATCAAGAAATGGTTCAAAGAGAATGAGCATGGGAGGAAGGTGCTCCCCTTTTCGTGTATCATTTGCAAATTATGAAAAAGGGAAGGTATAGCCTGTTATGCTAGTAGCACCCTTTGTCATGCTTTTGTTGCCTCTCAAGCATAGATGATGAAGGATAAGGTGTCCACCAAGCTACAAGAAGAGGAGCAACCACCACCACAATTCACTCATGAAATAATGTCAGAGGCTCATGCTACCATTAAGCACATGAAAAAGCTCCATGAGCAACTCCTGCAGTAGCAATAGGTTGGACCAAGTGGTGGTGAACCCTCCATCTACCAACCAGCATTGAGACATGTCAACGAAGTGAATAGAACCATCAACTGTTTGGAGGAGATAGTTCCATTGTTTTTTGCCCAAAGGATGCAAATGCCTACAAGTTCAAATCCTAGCACCCAAGAAGTAACAACGTCCCTTCTAGGATAACAACAATTCCCATAGATTTTTGGGAATGCCGCTACTTTCTCAATGCACTTGGAGTATGGCAAGGAACCAAGTGTCTTCGTGATGCAACACCAAGTGTAGGAAATAGTAGTAGGGGTGGTGACTGATAGAGTGGAAGAAGCACTCAACACTATTTTGGCCTTTGTGCCAGATGTTGCTGCACTCAGGGCTATGTAGACATCCATAAGAGCAGCAAGTGGGATGTTTAGCATAGCCCAACATCAAGAATTATTGGATTGAGTGGTTAGAGGTAGGTAATCACTTTAGAGGTCTTTCAGTTTTTGGATAACATCACTACAACCCAGTTGGTCCTCTTGGAAGCTACAGACAAGTTCATTATCACTAATGCCCAACTTAAAGCAACCACATCTGAAAATTGGTGATTGGCTACTAAAGTTGCAGAATGAAGAACTTGCCTAGTTGATCTTGCTATTCTCAACTAGACCATAACCAAAGATGAAGCTTTCTTGCAGCTTCTAGAAAAACTCAAAGTGGCTGAGAAAACTAAGGAGACTACAATCTTTAAGGTGTCCATCATAGAACCCATGGCCTATAACACTGAAAAGAACCTCTTAGAGACTTACAAGGATAATGTTTTTCTGACGAAGAACAACTATTGCCTATGCAATGTTGAAACTTAAAAGGACCAAATGGTTGAATATCTAAGACAACAACAAGAGAAGCTTGCTAAGGTAACCATGAATTTGAGAAGGTTAGTTATAGAAAAAAAATATTTTAATGAAAGAGATTTGAGTGCTTTGCCTAAAATTAGCCATTGAGATTCCCACCTAGAAAAATGAGGCCCTAAAGTTCGAAAGAGTGAAAAATCACTATAGGGACTAGGTTGGCCTTCTCAAAGAGGTTAATGAAAAGGAGATCTAGCTAACAAAGTTAAAAGTAAATGAAGCCTTCCAACAACTCCAACAAGGAGGCGACATGTGGTAGCCCATCTTTGATGGACTGAATGCATAAAACAAAGCAGAAATCTACCTCAAGGAGTTGCAAATTGAGGAAATGATGAAGTACATGAAGTTAGCCAACCTTCGTTATGCGAACTTGGTAATTTTGACTATTGAAAGACCAAGGTTAGAATTAGAAAAGTAAGTGGCTAGCTTGTACCTTTTGTACAAGGCTGAGTTCAAGCATCATAAGGATATAAAGCAAAAGCTAAAAATAGTCAATGCTAAACTTGAAGTTCTTAGAGTGTGATTCATAGATCAATGATCAATGGCTAAGAACTTGGCTAGAAGAATGAACAACTACTAAGTGTTGCAAAATGTTGTTAAAGCATTTGACCTTAAATGTAAATAATTCATTGTCTGGTTTATCAATGTTAAGGAGTTGTTCCTTGCCATGTCTTATTTGTGGGATGTTTCTATACCAAACCACATCAGTAATGTTACATGGACTGTATATGATTCCCAAAGTAAGGAGGAGAAGATGAAAGCATTGTTGGGTGCATTTCATCTTCCACCAGCAATTGCAACTACAACAAGACAACTACAATCACCACAACCTTAACCTCAACTGCCACGTGCACCAGAGTCAAGGGAAGGTCCTTTGACACCTTAGGAACCTAGGACTGTTTGATTTTCTTCCCATCTTTAGCAGTTAGAGGGGTTTTAGCTGTCAAATTTTATATAGTGTTCAATTTTGTTTCCATGAATATCTATTTTTTGTAAAAGCTGTAAACCCATATACTTGGGCACTTAACATCAGTCTGCATTAGTATGAGTCATTTAGTTAGTCAGTTAATGGTTCCATACCTTTCCAAATTTTTTTAGAACTTCTTTTGTTCACTCAAGGACAAGTTTTCAGTTAGTTGTGGTGTGATGAGATGCGATATCGTGGCCGTCGCGATATTACGTCATCCCCTGCGATATCGCGGTCCGTCACCAAATCTATAAATAAGAGGCGGCACTCCCCTCATTTCTCATCCTAGGCTAGAAGTAGCAAAGCTCTAGCAGTTTGATCACTACAGAGATAGAATATTTTCCATTTGCCCGCAGTAGGAGTCCCCAAGTGAACGGATCTTTATTCAAGTAGCTTTGTACCTGAACGCAAGTTGTGTACGGCAATAAAGACGAGCTTTGTGGATAAACCGTGCAGTGCATTGAATAGGTTTATTACCTGTTATTTCCTACCTGTTATTTATTACATGCATTAGCGCGGCATGAGTACGACTTGATTACGAGCATTGATGAATGTGTACGACTAATCAAGGAATCGGCTACTCATCGCGATTAGTCTCTCTCACCCTTNTGCATAGTTCAGGGTGTGTACGGTAAGTGGGAATGGATGCTAACGCTAGTTAATTTAGACTTAGTCCTTAGTTAGAGTTAGCTAGTTTCTCAACCCTTCGCTCTTAGCATAGAAAACATAAAACCATAAAAGACCATAAAAATCATATACCTTGGACTTACTTAACCATACACTGTAACAACAACAAGTAAGTCTGGGAAGACAACAAATGATTAACCCCAAGTGTTCCATAGGGCGTTTAGGCATTTAGTCTATGGAGTTTGACCAGATTGCGCGTGCTACGCTCGTTTCGTATGGTTGAGTGTAGGGCTACATCACCACTCATCATGGGGGTATGATGAATCATCGTTATCAGGTAGCATTGACAGGCATGTGTCAATGTGACCCCGTTGACATGTACATGTCAGTGGAGTGTCTCGTCTTGCCTATATAAATGTGTGCACCCACTACATTTATGACATTGTTCATTTAGTAGCATAGTGAAGCTCTTGTAGTTTGTTCCCGTAATAATTGGAATATTTTCTAAGTGCCCATAGTAGGAGTTGAAAAGTGTACATATCTTTATTCAAACACTGATGTACCTAGACACTTCGATGTGAACAACAATAAAGATGAACTTCTTGATAGACCTTGCAACCCTTTGAATTAGCATAATGTTTACTTTAATGCACTTTACTATTATGTAATTTACATTCATGCACATTAATTAATTAGTTGAATACAAATAATTAATGCACATAAGTACAACCACCTTGAGTATACGTTAATGGTTGGTAATCCCAGTAGCATTTATGCTTAATAACCCATTAGCATTAAGGCATGTTCAAGATGTGTATGACAGGTGGGAACAGATGCTTATGTTAGGATTAGCTTAAGGCATTAGATAGTTGTTAGATAGATTAGCACTTAATCACTTTATTTTCACGCGTAGAATAAATAGATAAAATATATATAAGTTATACAAATCATGTGCCTTAATTACACTTAACCAGACCATTGTACCTACACAAGTGGAACTAAGAAGACTACAATCACGTCCTTAAGTTCATTACTTAGATAATGTATACTTAGAGAGCTAAAGTTTGCAAAATTCAACTGGATCACTTAGTGAACGCTAGTGATTTGTATGGTTGGGCGTAGGGACTACTTATTTCTCATCACTAATTATACTTATCAAAAAATCACAGAGTTGGTATAGATAGTTAGAATTAAAATCCATTTGAAGGTGGAGCACAATGCTAGTTTTGTTCAGTGACAAGTACTAAACATACTCAAGGTATTAAATTTGAGAAAGTAAATCCAAAGATGAAAGTAGGAAACTCATGAATCCCTTGATATAGCCATGGGTATATATTATTCACTCTTACATTAATGCTCATGCCATGGATTTTCTTAAAGGAAACAACTTTAGCACATAATTGATGGATTAAGAAACAAAACCAAAGAGACCCTTGGAGTCTATGCCCAAGAAAGATTGTTAGAAATGCGAGCCCATCATATACAAAGACTACTGGATCAAGTTGCTAAGAAAGAAGGAAAGTTTGTAAAAGAATACAACCCAGATCCTTCTCTTTGCAATAGATATGTTTGGGTATGTAAGATTGAGAAGGAGGAATCTATGAAAGATGTGATTCAAAGGAAGACCTTGCAAATTCAAAAATTTGTTAATGATATCATAGTAAAGTATGAAAAGATGTGGGATTCTACAGATGAAAAGTTTGTAATTGTCTTGATGATATTAAGGAAAAGACTAAGTAAGCATTAATCAAACGGAAAGATAGAAGGAAAAAGAGGAAACTAAACAAGATAAATATAAGTACAAAGGAAAAGCTATTTTTTCGAAGAGGTTACTGATTCCAAATTAGGAGATGAAAATGAGTGTTATTTATGTCAATATGAACATCCTAAAGGATGTTGCCTAGTGATGACCCATTTGTAAGAATCAATAACATATGTATTGAACCCAAAGTTTGTGAAGAAACAAATGCCTAGGAAGTTATCTTACCCACAAGATAGCTATAGATAGCCCTATCAATAATAATTATATTATCCTAGCGAGAATCATTCTTAACCTTATGAGCAATATGATTAATAGTGATAAAATTCACAGTTGTGGGGGATGCCACCACTAAGGTAGTAATATCATTATAGATAACTAGACACTTATGGTTACTATGTTCAGTTGTCTCTTAACAAAATGCTTTAATTCCTACCACTACTACGCTATTGAATATCACAAACCCATAGCTCCACATGTAGAAATACCTTCATATATGCCTCATCCTACAACACATCACTCTTAATAATCTCATAACCCACTTATGTTAATACCACTGTCATTGATGCAAGGAGAATTGCCCACTCAACCATAGTAAAAGAATGCAGCAAGGGATGTTAATACAAAAGTAGAGGGCAATGCTAGCAATTATGATTCCAAAATAAAGACGCATTATTTCTTTATGACCATTCTTGGAAAGAGCTGGTAGAAATGGAATTTCCTACATGTTTGGTAAGCTAGCATGTGATTTATAACTATTGTGATAGTTATGTGATTGTTGATTAATTTTTATGATTTTTATTTATTTAATTCTTAGAAGAGGCAATATGGATGTGGATAATTATTTGAGATGACATTGACACACTAAGATAACATCACTAGGCAAGGATATGGGTAGACTAAATAAGAATGATATTAGCATGTTATTTTATTTTCTTCTAATTTATGTATTTTTTGAATAGTTTTTGGTTAGTACTGGGGTATAGCTAGGCAAAAGCAATTAGAGGTAAGTTGATTGTAAACATGTGACAAGTATTTTTCCTATGAATTAAACTATTAGACATAAGACCCTAGAATTAAAGTTAGAAACCATGCTATAAGTTTCATATCCATGTGATTAACAAAGTTTCTCCCCATTTAAGATGCTTATGTATTACATCTACTTAGCATAAAGTCTTAATCAAACATAAAAATAAAATATGAGACTTCTTAATTGTCAAATATAGGATATATGTTTATAAAAGCCAATCCGCTGTTATGCAATTCACCATCATTTTACCATCGAGCATCTATGAGAAAATGAGAAAGTTAGACATGCAATGTTAAGAAGGTAAGATAACAACGCTCTAGGAGTTGTAACAACAAAGCAAGGCTTGGTGAGGTATCTATAGGTGAAATTATAGCCAACCTAAGGCATTGTGAAGGTAGATCCAAGCAGACCTAGCAAACTTGTAGGAGATTTACAATGAATTGACATTAATAGTTAGGAGTGAGGTAAGGTTTTTATTATAATTATTTCCTATAAATCTATCATTTTCACAAAATAAATGATGTACTTATGAAATTGTTTTTGATTAATCTTGATTCATAACTAGGTAGAAGTAATTAGAGGTAAGCTGATTGTAGGGATGTAATAAATAATTTTCCTATGAATTAAACTATTATAAATGAGACCTTCGAATTAAAGTTAGAAACCATGCTATAAGTCTCATATCTATGTGATTAACTAAGTCTTGTCTTATTTAAAATATTTATGTCTTGCATATACTTTTAGCATAGAGTTTTAGTCCAATACATAAATAAAACATGAGAGTTATATAAAACCAAAAATATGTGAAATTAAAAGTCTTACACCAAAACCACATTCAACATGAGTCTTATTAACTATCTAATGTAGGATCCAAATTTATAAAAGCCAACCCACCATTAATCATTTCATCATCATTTCATCATTGGACATGTGAGAGAAGGTTAGACAAGAAGAAGGTAAGATAGTGATGCACTAGGAGTTGTAGTAATAGGGCAAGGTTTGGTGAGGTACATGTAAGTGAAAGCATAGCCAATCAAAGGTGATAAATGCAAAAATTTTGAGGCAATGATATCTTGTAGTTACAATATCATATCTATGACATCGTAGATACGTGATTGTATCNACTTAAGATCATTCGTACTCGTTCCTCTTAACGACATTAAAAGTAAATTGTAAGTAATGGTAAACATTAACTATGAAAATAGTAAACAATAAACTAATTAGAAATAGAAATAAAACTAAGTGTTGTTGCAATGATGTAGAACAATCCCAATCTTTATTGNCGATGTTTTGTAATTGAACGAAATCCTTATTTGAGTGTGATGTACTTGGACGCATTGCATGACCGACAATAAAGATTGGGATTGTTCTACATCATTGCAACAACACTTAGTTTTATTTCTATTTCTAATTAGTTTATTGTTTACTATTTTCATAGTTAATGTTTACCATTACTTACAATTTACTTTTAATGTCGTTAAGAGGAACGAGTACGAATGATCTTAAGTAAGTAAGTGTAACTACTTGGTAACCCAATAGTACTATCACTTGGTACACCCAGTGGTATGGTACTTGGTAATCCTAGTAGTAATTGCACGAAGTCCAAAGTGTGACCAGAAGATCAAGATTAGCTGCTCATCGCATAAGCTAGTTTAGATTTGTTAAACTATCACTTAAATTTAGAAACCTCTGCTTTTACTTCATGTTTACTAGGAGCCCAATGGCCAATACAACATCAATATCATATACCTTGCTGTGAGTTAAACCATACACATTGATTTTACTAACTAATGTGAGAAGACAACGATCACAAATGCTAATCAATTATCAGTATAATCACATTGCCCTCCATGTGGAGTACGATTGGGATTACATGTGAACCCTTGTATCTCATATGGTTGGGTGTTGGGTACTCCACTACTCATCAAAAGTCACTGTGAAGCTAGGTTTGAGTTAAACTAACAAACATTGATGAGTGGTGAGGTACCCCTACACTCAACCATACGAATACGAGCGTTTCACACGCGATTCGATTGAACTCCAAGGACTAAGTGCTTATGTGCCTTAATGGAACACTCAGGGTTAATCAATCGTTGTTTTCCTAAACTTACTTATATTGTCACGGTTGTATGGTTAAGTAAGCTTAAGGTATATGATTTTTTATAGCTTTTATATTTCTTATGTCTTATGCTAATAAAGGAAGGAGAGAGAACTAAGTGACTAACTTACACTAACTATTCATTAACTAAGTTCTAAATGTTCCTAACACCAGTATCTATTCCCAATTGTTGTACACATCCTGAACCAGTGCAATGCTGTTGGGATTACCAAATGCTAATTGTTATTGGGTTACCAAGCGCTACATGCTTGCTCGAAGCGATCGCACTGAGTGTATTTAACTAAGGGGGTTGAAGGTTGAGAAAGATATTAATTAACAAGAAAAGCATTTAAACATTCAACAATAATTAATTATTATTTAGCTTAATTTGTATGCTACAAGGTTTATCATAAAGTTTGTTTTTATTACCGTACACAAATGTGTGCTCAAGTACAAATTGCTTGAATAAAGATCCGTTCACTCTTTGACTCCTACTGCGGGCACACAAACATTATTCTAACTCTAGACTAATGAAACTACAAGAGTTTGGCTAAGGGTCTAAGTCTAACTATCTGGATCAAAGGGTGCACCCTCTTATTTATAGAAGATGAGGCAAGACGCGATATCGCGGCTCATCAAACATATAAGAGATTTGTAGCAAATCAATATTGGTAATGAGGAGTGAGATAGCGTTTTTATGACGAGTAAAAAGGATCATCACTCGAAGCCACAATACTCATCCTACCAAAGTATGATCCTGGGAGGGTTGTGGACAAGCAAAAGCCTAACCTCTTTGAGTGGCTATGCCCAAGCTCAAACTCAAGTTTTTGACTTGAGAAACGGGCACCTTACCATATTTGTATTTCCTCAAAATATATCATCGTCGTAAAATAATTGGTATACTCAAAGAATGTCTTGTCATCATCATCCTAGCTTTGTTCCAATAACATGGGGTTAACTACAAGAATGCTTTTTCACCATTGGCTTCTATGAAGAGCTAGATCTCTGTTTATTTGCAATTTCTTCAAATCATCTATAACTATTGCGCATCGCATTTCAAGAATGCCTTGGTATCTACAAAATCTAAAAAAAAAAAAACTCATCAATGAGATTTTGCAAGGCTTTATGGCTGGCTATCAACCTAATGCTAACCCTCCTCCTTTGGCATGGTTAAGGAATGTCTAATTATATAAAATGTTTGTTTGTGTGTTTGGAGTAGAATGTCTGAAGCATTAAATAGGGAGTAGGTTAGCAAATGTTACTTAGTGATAGATTGGATCCTTGTGAATCTTGTGCAAGCAATTTCCACCTTAGAATAATTTTTGTAAATTTTATAAAAATGTTTTTGAAAATTCTATTGATGTTTTCAACCAAAAATTAATCAGTCCTATGTTTTCAAAGTATTATTAAGAATTTAGATTTTTATCTCAACATTTTTATTACTATATAGCTTATGGAACCCTTATGATACAAACATGTCACGTTTGTAAATGTTCCACATTGTTATGCATTCCAAAATGGCCTATTAAGTGACTCATGATGTTAGTTGTAGTGACCATCACAATCTTGATTGCATGATCATAAAGTTGTCTATTTGAAACAATGCCTCCAAGTTGGTAGAGGGGTGTTGGTGTTAGGTTTTAAGCTAAAACCTATAGGTCCGAATTGTGCGAGTGCATAAATTAGGCTATGGCCCATGCTCTAAAGTGTAGGTTTTTAACTAGACAAATTATAGGTTCAGTCCTAATAGGCTTGCTACTAATATTAAAAGTGTTAGCATAGTGGTAAAAATGTTTGAAACCAAAGCAAAGGCTTATCATCATCATTTGAATATTGTCCCAACAAAATGGGGTTGGCTACATTAGTTTTTTAGGCTATTTATATTTGTGAAGATTTGGATTTTTATTTATTTGTAATTTCTTTCAATAGTATTCATTTTTTCGCATGTCTTTTGTGGTTTTCCTTTCAATAATTTCATAGAATAGTGATGTAGCAACCTTTTTTTATAGGCTTGTTACTTGATATTCTTTGGATATGTCCAAACCATCAAAGATGTTATTCATGTAACTTATCTAAAATAGAAGCCACTCTAAGTCTTTATCTAATGTATGTATTATATAGTTTATCTCTTTTAATAACATTCAACATCTAGGTAAGCTTTCACATTTGTACCATGCTAAGTTATTATTCATGCATCTTTTGCACTACTCAACATTCATGCATATGGTTCTTATCCTTGCCTTCACCCTCCCTTTGCTCTGCTAGTTAGCACAAGTTATTGATTTGTGATATGGGATGCCTTCAACACCATTTTAGCAATGTCGTTTGACACTATAACATGAGCATATAAACTTTGCCACCTTTCACTTTACCTCATTCTTTGTCTGTTCAGCTTTGTTTAGGTCTCATGCAACCCCGTTTTGCTGTATTACTTTTAAGTAATATATCACTTTTGACTTTTCTCTCCCCAGAAAATAAATAAAAACAAAAAAAAAATATTAAAAAAAAACATTTCTAATTGGGCCCGCTGATCCGTGACAATTCATTGTTAAACACAGTGGGTTGTCAAGTCGCGATTTTATGGGCTGTTGCTGTCAGTCATGGGAGCAAGAGCGCAATTAACACACTAAAATTGCCTTTCAAATCTTTACTCCAATGACAGAGGGAGTAATCAATGATAACCTGATTAGTTGATGGGTGAAAGAGCACCTTTCTTGCTAGCTGCTATATATGAATGCAAACGACATCAAACCAGTGTTCAGGCCAGTACTGTCCATTGCAGGGAATGGAGCGTTCATGCGAGTGAATAACCACAAACGGTTGACACCGTACAAATGCTGTGCTTTCTATTTTCTTGTTTCTTGTCCGTGGGCCTCGTCTGTTTTTGAAACGGACGCAGTGCTTGACACACGAATTGTGCTTACGAAATTTTTCCATTGCTTTTGCATTTTCGGGGTGAATGTTCCTCTCTAGCTCGTTGTCTTGCTCAAATTATGACGTTTCCTGGTTTCACGATGCAGGCAAGGTTCTCCATTTGAATTTTGTTACTTCGCTAGCTTGCTCAGGTTATAATGCATGAAAAAGCCCCGAATTCATTGCCGTAGATTCCATGTTATTTCTACTGTATTTAGTTTGCTGTTTCTTTTATCAACCGTGGCTTTGTTGTGTAATTTTTATTTAATGATTGTTTGGCCGATGTCTGTTTTTAAACTCTGCTTAAATGTACAAACATTGAGACATCTTCATTCTTGTACATTGGATAATGACTTTTTTCAAAATTTCTTTTTCAGTTAATTGTGTTTTAAGAGCATTTAACTTCCGATAGGTAATAGTCTTCCTAAGCTGAATTGAAAAAGATTTAAAGCCAAGTTCAAAAGCGTGTGAATTTGAAACGGACAGGATACTCATTCCCCTTCCCAGTTTATTCATTTTCCTGTTCTAGCGGAGTTGATGTTATTGAATGAATCTCTACACAGTGGAAGCGGTTCACAGGAGAGGTTACTTAGAACATCATAATGCACGAAAGACTGCATTTGGGAATCTTAATAAAACACAATCCTTTTCTATTCCAAACAAGTTTTGACACTAAGCCTATAGTTTGATTAGATGTAGAATTAAGAATTTGATCATCTGAATTAACCTCATCCACAATTTCTCTAGTTTACAAAAATGTTTATTTCTTTAACAAACAGTTATCCATCTTTAACCAATATTCCTTGGTAATAGTTATTGCTGGAGGGTATGACAGGCTTGACTAATTGTGTTAGAACGTTAAAAATGATATTTAACATAACATTTCGCAGACAAAGATGTCTAAAATCTGAGATAGATGTTGCTCAAACTTCTTAAAAGCCAAGAAAATTTATACAGAATCAAGATTTCTAAGAATTGTCTGGATCATTGACATTCATGTAAAGCACAAAATGGCAGCAATGAAGCACCGAGTTTGCAGCAGTGGTGTATGGCTCACAGAATATACATTTAAGATTATCTAATGAATCTCTTTTAATTCCATGTTTAGTTTTTTGGGGATATTTTTTAGCTACACATTTGTTGGAGGTTTACAAGACTTGACAATGTATGGAATACTCAATACTCAATCTACTTTTATTTTTCATTGCAATGATAAAATGCTGTTACACATGTCTAACTTTTGGTTACTTTTATCTCTGTTGGCTGTCAGCTTATATATCTTTTGTAATAAAAGTGAGATAACAATGGATCTGAGTAGAACCCCCGAAGGTATGTTTATCATTAATAGGGATACTAATTGTTAAATTCTTAATAGTTCATCATTCTTGGATATCATTTTACTTGTTATTTTTATTCGTTTTTCTACTTTGCGAAGTCTGAATTTTTGTATCATTGATGCATATGATACATTTTTAAAAGTTGTTTTCTTTTCTTTTTTGCATGATATAGAAGAAAAACCTCATTTTACCATGCTTACAAAAGACAAAAAACCAATATGCCGATTAGCATATTCTCCTGCCCAAGTATCTTTCATGTAAGAATGATTCTTTAAATTCTTTACTGTTTGTACAGCATCAAGTTAATATTTTACCTTTTACAATGTTTTTTATAATCAAATAATATTTATTCCGCAGATTGAGTAACAGCTCTTGTTTTTGTACGTGTGTTGTTTTCTTGATTAATTTGGGTCACTACAGGAAAGAAATAATTTGCAGGACTTTTTAATATTCCGAACTCCACTTTTATCAATTTTTCCTTTTCTTTTTATTTGAAAAGTTCAATCTTTCTTTTGTAGGAATTAAAAAAAAAAAAAGCCCTCAATTTCAAGTTCTTTATTTAAGAACATTTCTGGCCTCATGCTTTGGAATTGTTACCTCTTTTCAGCATCTTTGTGCAAATTTTAATATAATCAAAATGCATACTCAGCTATGTTCTCCATGACTAAAGTTGTTTCTTTTCACAATGAGTGAGGGTCACTACCAGATTCACTTTGGCATAGGTGATTAGCGCTTCACGGTATATGTAATTACACATGGAAAACCTTAGTATTAGGCTATTAGCACATCATGTTTGTTAAGTTGATGGGGAGATCCTCATTCTTTTTGGACCTGATAAGGCGTAGGAAGAGTCCTAGCTATATGATGCAACTGGGTATTGACCTTCTTGCTTTAACTATGATTATAGAAATCAACCATGGTTTAAGGCCATGGTCTCATGCTTATGCTGGATTTGTTACCTCTATTGAGCATTGTTATATAGGTTTTAATACAATCAAAATGGGCACTCAGCTATGATCTCCCTAATAAGAACTAACTCAGTCACTGTGTGTATTGTTTGAAAATACCATGGAAGTTTTGGGTAAGTTATAATTAGCTTTAGCATAGTTGATTACTACATTATGTGTATATAGCTACATAGCCCTGTACTTTGAATATTGCTCTTGGAAATGATGTAACATTTGAAGTACTTGTTTATAATAAAGAGGTAAGGTAAATTCCTCCTGTAATGGACAATAACCACCTGAAAAGCTTATTATTTGTTAGGGTCCATTAACAACAGCAGATTTTTCAAGTGGAAACAAAATATTAGTACAATGGAGTGATGCACCAGAAATAAAATTAACCATATATCTAAAGCCATAATGAAATGTGAGAAACTAAAAGTAAGTCTTGAGCCCTTACTAAACTGGGGCAAATGCTTAGGCATTCAATTCCATTACCTTTTATCTCAATTTATACATTTGGTTGTTTTGAAGCTAACTCAATATTCATTGAACCTAGACATTTTTTTCCAATTACCTAGAAACTTCTAAAAAAGTCTAGTGGCTAACAATGTTGGCATTGCTATCTATCCTAATGTTATGTTTTTGGCCAAGAGGCCTTTATTAATCATATGGAAGGGTGTAATTCTATAACACTAAGTTTTATTTTGTCCATAATGCAAGTCACATGTTTGATTCTATTAGACAACACTAAGTAAAAGTTTAGTCTCAGTTTCAGTTTCGTAACCCTCTGGAGGTCCTGTACTTGGAACACTAAACTATGTTTTGTCTATAATCCTCTAGAGTTGATTTTGTGATGCTAAATTATATTTTCCAATTTTTTTATCCTCTATGTTAGAATATGCTTCTAAGTTAATGTACAATCATTAGTTTTGTAATCCCATAAAACCATTCGCAACCACTCATAATCAATTTGTAATGAAGAGTGTGACTTGTAACCTAGAAATAGTCACAACCCTTCTACGAAATATTAACAACCAACGTCCAAGTTTCAAGTATGTGTGGAGAAGAAGAATTAATTAATTAATAAAGATAAGAGCACCAAGGAATAATACATAACATGATGTATGTGAATAAAGAAGTTGAAGCAATTAGCAACTTAGAGATATGAAGCAGACATTATGAAACATAGAGTTCGCAATGATAATCTAAGCAACATAACCAAAAGGTTAAAGTAGTGATTTGAAGCTTAGAAGCAAGTGTTGTAGGAGACAAGAATAATCCCTATAGCACAACTTCTAGTTTTCTAAAGAAGAAGAGAAGGTCCAAGTTGTGCCATACATAGTTTGGTCCAATTTCCTAAATAAGAAGAGAAGGTCATCCAAAAGGTTATGACGGAGAAGGAAGAGAAGAGAAGAGAAGAGAGGATTACAGAAAGAGAATTTTGTAATACCTAGAGAATCAAGATAGTGACTCGTAAATATGAGATAAGCCAAGTTTCTAATGAACTAGCCAAAGTACAAGCAAGTCTAGAGGTGACTGCAAAGAATTCCAAGCAAGTGATTAAGAAAAAGTTCAAAAGTGTTGGAATTCTAATGTAAAATTTGAAGAAATTTTAGTGGCAACAACACAACATGTTTCTAGAAAAGCATTAACATAGTCCAAGTCTTGGTTTGATTCTAAATGTGTGGCAACTAGATTTAAATTAAAAATACAAAAATCCCCAATAGCTATTAGGCTTTATAAGAATTTGAATTGGAATAAAAATGAGATAGTTCATTAAAGAGAGACAAATTATTCTTCCTACATGATCAAGAAAGAACCAAGAAATTTTTGGAAGTTGCTTCATCAAGGGAAAAGTTTGAAACCAAAATTTCCCCTTTTTTGAGATTCTACAATTTTATCAAAATTTGTTTCAAGGCAAGGGTGAGCTAGTAGGATATCAGTAGGATAGTGACAACCTTTTCATCCCTTTTAAGGACACTATGAGGTATTAAAAGACTAGCATTAGGTAAAGTAGTTGATGCAACATGACTTTATGGAAAATTGTTGACTAGGGGAGGACCTTCGGTATGGCAGATAGTTTAGAAAAATCTAAACCATGTTCTTCAAATTGATTTAGATAAAGAATGGTGTACTAATAGATCTATTTTGCTCTTCAAAAAAGGAGATAGATCTAATTTGAATAACTACAAGTTGATTATAATCTGTAATATTTTTGCTAAGATTTTGGGAAACATTCTTGAGATGAAGATTGGGAAATATACAAAAGAAAACAATTTGCAAGCAATTTCACAAGCTGGGTTTAGATGTCACTATTCTACTATTGATCACCTCATTACATTGAAATATCTTATTGATTATACTAAAGGGAAAAATAAAAGAACTTTTGTTTGCTTTGTGGATTTCTCTAAAGCATATGATTTAGTTATTCGAAGCAAGTTGTGGAAGTGATTACAAGGCATAGGTACTTTTCCATCTTTGGAAGTGATTACAAGACATAGGTACTCCTCCATCTTTGCTATTTGTTATTCAAAGTCTTTACCAAGAGGTATATCTATAGATCACATATCACCATTTCCATAAAAATGTTTTATTACATAGTGATATTGGGGTGAAACAAGGCTGTCCTCTTTCACTTACTCTTTTTGATATTTTTATTGATGAACTCAAGGAGTGGATATAGAAAATTCAAGATAGACACTCGATTAAAATTAATGATCACTTTGTCAACCTTTTGTTCTATGTTGATGATGTAGCTCTCATCTCCAACTCTAAGGAAGGCCTGCAACAAATGCTAACTATTTTGGATGATTTTTGCTAACGTTTAGAAATGGAAGCTAATGGGCAAAAAACGAAAATTATGGTGTTTGGCACTAGGAATAATGATTACTCTTTCACTATTGGAAATGACCCAATAAATATGACACCAACTTATAGATACCTTGGCCTAGATCTTTCTCACAATTATAGTTGGGAGATGTGCATTAAACAGAGGATTGCAAGTGGATTGAGAGCCTTATTTGATTTAAAAAGCAAATGTCACAAGGAAAATATCTTAGCTTGGGAAATCAAAAAACAATTATTTTGTTCTATTGTGCAACCAACTCTTTGGTATGGGTTTGCAATGTGGGGGTCCTGGACTTGCTAGCAAATATTGGAAGAGAATAGAAGAAGTGCAGAAACATTTTTTGGTGGAAGAATTTTAGGTTAAAAGGTAGGTACAAGATGATTTGTTACTTCTTGAAGCTAATATGATGTCTTTAGAGATAGAAGCTCTTTGTCAATTTGCAACATATGTTCATAGTCTCTCCTGTAGCACAACAACTAAATTTTCGAAAAAAGTCTTATTTGCTACTCAACAGAAAGGGTGGTTCTATGAGGAAATGATTTGGCTAAAAAAAAATGGAACATTAAGATGGATATTCTACTTTGCAATATGAGGCAGCTTTGTAAGAGTATCAGAAACAAGGCACTTTTGCACATATGGAGTAACTCAATTGGAAAGAAATAATTCTACATAGACAACATTAGAAGAGGAATCAATAAAAAATAGCTTATTTATCTGCTCCTATATCCTACCACCTATGTTGTCAAATCAATCAAGCAAGATTGTGCTCCCATTATTTTAGAATTGAAATAGGAAGATGGGTCTAGATTCCAAGAGAAGAGAGAACCTGTCGTTTATGCAATCAAAGAGTAATTGAAGGAGGAGCATCACATATTCCTAGAATGTCCTGTTCTTGCGCAAAGTTGCCACAAATAGCAAATTATAGCTAGAGTTTAATTGAGCTTTTTGATATAGCACCAAGGAAACTTGGTAACTTTATTGATGAAGTGTTTACTACACACACTATGTTCATCTCTTCTGTCCAATGGATCCTAAGGGTCTCTAGATGTAATGAAAAGCATTTCAGTTTAACATATCATTATGAGTTACGAATTTTGTAAGATGATATATGATATATCAAGTTTTCTCATGGACTGAGATCCTTGGATAATTAGAGCTATCCAAGAGGTGTAAAACCAAACTCTAATAGTATTATACAAAAATTTATTCAAAATCAAATTGTTTAATTTTTTGTAAAGGGAAAAGACTTTCTTGGTTAAATTGTAGATATATATTATAAATATATTCTAAGCTAGTTTTGGATCCACTAAAAATTTGTTTCAATGTTTCTGAGCTTGACAATCTTGATCTACATGTATTTTGTGGAAGCAAGAAGGAGTAGAACCAAACCTGTCTTTCCTATTGCTTTTGATGGACCTACCAGTTATAGTCAAATTGGGCATCTGCACATCCTTGGGTAATACCACTGGGAGGGGCATTTTGGGGATACACCCCTTACTGAGAGTTCTGTGGAGTCAAGGGGGTTAATATCCTAGGTCCTAAAGATCTAACATGTAATCACAATGTTGGAGATTAGAGAAAAACGTCTGTATTCAGAGATGATTAGAGTTTTCATAGGAATCTTCTAAGATAAAGATTTTCTGAACAAAGCTACTTTTACCTTGTGTGTGTCCTCCTTTTTTACACAGCTACTTTTACCTTGTGTGTGTCCTCCTTTTTTTCTCCTCCTCCTCTTCCTATTTGTAGGTGGAATAAGGGATAATGAATGGTTTCTTGGGGACTGTTCGTATTCTTTTTTTTTTCTTTTTAAAGTTTTTTTTCTCTCTCTCTCTTTAGCAATGGGTCCTGAGTTCAATTCTCTTCATGATCACTATAAAAAAATCAATAAAATATGTATATTCACAGGTTGTAGGTTCAATTCCTAAATCAACAATTTTTGATATTTCAGAATTCAGATTTTGCTAGATCTCAGGTTCAATTTCTTTTGATAATTACAAAACATTCAAGCATAATATCTATCTCTTTATCATTCAGAATTGTCATAAGATGCAAGGAAAGAGTTTTCAAATAGATTCATGATAAGGGTAGTTCAAGATGCATAATCAAATAAGGCACCTTCTTTTTCAGGTCATCAGCAATGTGAATTTTCCCATCGTCTTATGAGCCTTGAAAGGTCATTAGGTGACCTTTCTACAGCCATGGAGAGGGTACTTATACTCTACCATTTTAAACTAAAAAGATCAATGCATCACATTTAGATAAAACTACAGTATTTGCACACAATATCCCTGATTCATGGGTCAGGGTCCTCCAACTTGATTCATAGGTCAAGTTCCTCTATATGAGCATTCCTTTGCATCTCAACATACCTATTTTAGCTCTTGAGGCACACCTTAGAGTATTGTCCTCTGTTTTTCGTTTGTTTCTCAGCATCTCCGTTGAAATAGAATAGAAAATATTTTGTTTTCCCATATATTATTTATTATTTTAAAACATTCCCAGCATGTATTTTAATCATATTTCTTATGCATACAATATGTAAACATTTAATCATAATACATATAAAAATATGGTCAACAAATTTATTACTATTCCAATTAGCCATTTCCACCATAGTCCAAATAGAGCACATACACAAGTTGTCAACAAAACATGCACACAAACACACAGAAAGTCTATTACAATCATTAACGCAAAAACTCAAGGAAAAGTGTTTCGTTACATATAACCCTGGTCAAGACCATTCAGCCCCAATCAAATCAAGATAACAAGGTGACATCCCACAACCCAACCATCCCCCAACGTCCTCAAAATCTAGTAGCAAGACCTTGACAACCCTCTAGATCTTGCGCTAACCAACCATTGTTTCCAAGGAGACCGCAAAAACATAGCCTAGTCACTGGACCCAACCTATCCCACCTAGCACCCATGCATCCCCCCATGCCACAGCCCGAACATCATCCCTCGAACACTCTCTCATGATCCAACCCATGGGAAGCTTTCACCTCCCCCATTGCCTACGGTGTCATAGTCGGCAACCTCCAAACCTCTTGCACCCAGCCCTTCTCCAGCCACTGTGTGTTCTCTGCCATGAGCTGCGTTAATTTTGCATTGTGCCCCTTCAGCATATCCTCCATCCATTGCAAGTCTCGAACCGTTTGAATATCCGCCTTCCTTTGCACCTCCTCTTGCATTCTCTGCCATTGAAAAAACCATGCTGCCCTTTCTTCTTGCTTTGCATGCTCTGCCGTGAGCTGGCATGCCTCATCATCACCATTACCATCATTGGTCTTGCTACATTACATCTAAATGATGGATTCCTATATAAGCCCAGCCACAAGCAGCTTGATGTAACTTGTTTTTTTCGATCTTAAGGATTTACCAGGTTAACGAGCTCTTTGGTTGGGGTTTTTAAGAGCTTTTTCTAGGGTACATTGGTGCAAATTTGTCTCTGTCATCATTTCACTATTTTTGTAACTTGTTACCTACTTGTAGTTTTAGCAATAGGCACTATGTTCAATCCTTCACACCATCAAATTTGCAGAGGGATTACACACCCATTTGTGAAGAAGCAGAGATGACCTGAAAGAGTGATCTTGTTATGTCTTAAAAAAATGAGAAGATAGTGATTTAGTATATGATGGCCATGAAAATGTATCAGACCATTGTAGATTTTAGATTATAATTTTGGACATTTAATGTTGATGATCATTTAGGCAAGGCAATTTCTGCACAAAGAAAACAAATGTTTTCCCCCATGGCTCATGGTATCAATTATATTTATTTTTTTTCAGTTGAAATAAAGGATAATCACTCAGAGGCTCAATGCTCATCCTGCCAAGGCAAGGTCGTAGGAGGGCAGTGAATGAGCAAAAGCCTAACCTCTTTCGAGTGGCTGTGCCCAGGCTCAAACCCAGATCTTACAACTTGAGAAATAAGCACCCTACCATCAATCCAAGCGGTGGTACCTATTTTTTTAGTTGAAATAATATCCCAAAAATACATGCTATTTGGTAGGTGCTTGTCCAAGAGTTTGAGCCCTGGAGGAATGGGTGCCAAAACATGATCATTACTGTTGAGTTATTGACTCATGCTGCTGGATTTTCATATACTGGACCATGTTCTACAATTGTGTATATGTAATGTGAACACAGTATATAAAGGAATTAGAATTAGGAATGTCCCTGTTCATTTTCTCATTGATCTATTTTTTAAAATCAAACAGGCATGTTGACTTAGTTTGTTAGTTTGTCTTTGAAGGGAACTATGGAAGTGGTATATACCTTTAGGACATAGAACCGGGAAATATGTTGCAAGCAAAGTTTGAACACCCAACTTAATTTGTTGACAAATGAAGAGTTATCCTTTAAGCTACGTTACCATTGATAGGGAAACAACTATTTAAATAATAAAATAACTTGGCTATTTAAACTTTTATCTATCAAGAAAACAGGGGGTTCAAGGTTCCTTGACATGAAATACAATGGCAGTGTGCAATTTAACATTGGAATATATTGAAGAGACTTGGTTTGTGATGTTATAAGGAGGTGAAGATGGTAGCAATGAACCTTTGAGGATAATCATCCTTGAGAAATTCATTGCAATTGATAATGAATCTGGTATGATTTGAAATGTCTTGCAAAGAAATAATATGCAAGCTATGGATCATAGAATTATGAGACAGTTTTTTCATATATGAATGTGGTGGATTTGAGCCTTTCTAAACCCATTGATAATAATGTTTCTGCTTAGTTGCTAGATAATGCACTACTTTTTTAAAAACCTTTTTTATTTGGTTGAAAAAGGCAATTGCAATATTTTATTTTGATATTGCAATGTTTGTTGTTAGATGGGTTAAGTCAGAAAATGCAATGCAAAAGGACATGGCCATTTGAAAACCTCACAAAAGTTCTAAATATATTTATTCCAGGAGTTGCTGAGAGGGTGGAAAGTGTCCTGACTGATTAAAAAGAAATGTCTGGAGCAATGTTTTTCAAACTGGTGACAGGTCATTGGTTTGATGATCAGTCATCACATTGGAATTTAGGCCAACCCGAGTAGAGTCTCTTTGATTTTTATACCTAACCCTTATTTTTAATGAAAATCAATGGTTTCTACGTGATTTTTCTTGACTGTAGACCATGACCCAAAACTTGTCAACATTTATTTTGATACTTTAAAGCTTTTGACCCAGTGGGTTTTCTGACTATTTAAACACTGGTCTGGACTGCTTAATCAAGAGAATGAATGACCCTTAAAATTTAAAATATAAATTTTTATTCAGGAATAAAAGATGTAAATGTTTTTAAACAGAGTAAACAGGATCGTATTTTAACTAATTGATACATACTTGACATTAATATGCATTCCGCTATAGCATAAACACAGTTAAATTTTGGGAAGAGAAATGCATGTTCTTTCTTGTATGAAAGAATGCATTGTTTTTTGAGGGTGTTAGACTCCAAGTATTTGATTGATAGTTCACAGAAAAATGTTATATCTTTGAGGGTCTCAATGGATGTACCTATGTCTTACAAGTCACAATTCCAAACCGATGGGTGACATCGAACCAAAGGCTAGTTCTTATCTCAAGGCCAAGTCACATGGTGTTGAAAATGAGCTTTAACTGTCATAGTAGCTCAATCAAAGCTCATTGTACAATAACTTGATAAGATCATTCTTTAAGGTTACAATAGTGGATGATCTCTAATATGTTTGAACTCGGTTGATGTCATGGTCAGCAAATGGAGAAGCAACAGGAGAAGTAGGAGCAACAGGAGAAGCAGGAGCAGTAGGAGAAGCAAGCGCAGGACCAGGAGTAGCAACAGCCACAAGAGCAGGAGCCGGAGCAACCGCAAGCTCAACTGCAGGCTTACACCAATGTCCCACCAGCAACGGTCAACAGGGGGCAGAGGTTTCGTGAAGAACATGATTTGGCCCGCGGAAACGATGGAGGGCCAGTACCTAGGGGCAACATTGAGGTCCACTCCAGGGCCGATGACACTCTGTGCCTCCGGGTCACCCAACCCCCAGTCGAGGGGGTCCAAACCATGCAGCGGAGCCTTATTGGCCGCTTTGTGTCTTGAGGCGCCCGCCCGCGGTTGGATTTAATTTGGCGGTGGACCCAGGAGCAGTGGAAGGTGGGGGAAGTAGGGGTCTGCAGCTTGTCTGCGGACCTACTTTTGTTTATTTTTCCCTCTTGGCAAGCTAGGGACGTGGTGTTGTTGGGAGGCCCGTGGTTTTACAGGGCACGAGGTCTGGCCTTGACCCCATGGCGTCCCGGGGCCCACTGCAAGGTCGACTTGTTTACTCGAGCCTCGGTTTGGATGCGGGTTTCTGGAATCCCTTGGGAACTCTGGAACTTGGATTTCCTACAGAAAATTACGGGCTTCTTCGGCGAATTCATCGCCTTCGACCGGGTCACGCAATCAATGGAGCGCATGGGCTTTGTCTGGTTCTGCGTTTGGTGTCGGATGGCAGAGAAGGACCTCATCCGGGAGGTCGTCTTGGAACTCCTTGGGGTTGGGGGGGGAGGAAAAGCTTCAGGTTGAATTCAAAAACCTGGAAGCTGCACCAGGGCCCAAACGTAGAGCTTTGGCCTAGGGGAGCAAAACAGCCGGCTGTGTGTGTTGCGGGAAACCCGGACACCAGGAGGTGGATTGTCGGGTGTCGAAAGCGACACCTCCGTGGCCAAGAGACCAAGCCAGGTAGATGTTTGAGGGGGGCGCTTGGGCACGATGGGCCGCAAGGGCCAGATGCACTTGCCCTTTGACAGATTGCCCCCCCAAAGCACCCCCTAGAAGATGCCCCCCTTGCCCTGCTCCCCCTCCCCACCCACACAACCCCCCCGAATGGTAACCACCCCCCCATCCAAACCCCTGCCCCCTAGCC
>MNCI01029653.1:262619-288058 GCA_015680685.1 Gnetum montanum
GGATTGCCCCCTCGCTGTAGGCCCCCAAGGCCCTGCGGTCTCGCCCGGCCAAGGGATCCGTTGGTCTCTTTGGGCTTCAACCTTCACGTGGGGCTGGTGGACCCAATGGGAGCGGTGCCACCCCCCCCCCCCCCCCCCCCCCCCCCCCCCCCCCCCCCCCCCNTTTCCCCCCCATTGGAGACCTCTGGCCATAGGAGTTGGCACGAAGAGCTACGGCAGGTCACATAGAGGGTCACAGACGAGGCGCGGGAGGCTGAGTGGCGAGAGTGGGAAGCCAAATGGCATGAAGCCCTTATGCAGGCCCGGGTCGACCTGAAAGCCCAGGTTTCAAAACGAGAACAGGAGCACGGGTGAGGCAGTAGGACCTCATGGCCGAGGCTGCCAGGGCCTGCTTAATTGACAAAATCCGGGCCCAAGTGCGGGAAGAGTTGATTTAGGAGGACACGGCCCAGAGACAACGTGAGCAGGCAGAGCAGGAGTGGCTTCAGGAGGAGGAGGATCAACGATAGCGGCAGCTCGATCGGGCTCACGAGCACAATGCCCATCAATGGCTAAGAAGGGGGTAATGCTCGTATCTCATCCTTGGCATTAGCTGTGAGAGCTCCTGGGGTGAGTCAGGTGCCATATTCGTCGGACCTCGACGTGCTTCCACTCGGATGCAGGTGCATCGTAGGCGGATCGGAACCGGCGGGAGTTGGCCATGCAGGGTATCCAGCAGGCGGCCAGTTTCATGGACACAGAATACCACCGGAACACTCTGGATCTTCTCCATGAGTTGGAGCGCCCTCACTGTGCCTGTCAACGACTTTTGACGAACCCCTAGGGGGGGGGGGGGGTTTGGCCTTGGTTCATGGGTGATGCTTACCCCTCCCCCCAGGCCGGTGCCGCTTCCGTGTCCCCCTACCCCCCCTCCCCCACGCTGTCGATCATTGCTCCCCCGTTTCCCTGCTGGTCTGGTTCCCCCATTGTTTGAGTGGGCACCCCCCTCTTCCTTTTTTGGGGGGTTGCCCCCCTGCTGTTTCCTTGGGTCTATTCCATGGTCATTACACGACTAATTGGGTGCTGATTTGTTTGTTTGATTTAGGGGATTCTTCCCCTCCATGGAGGGCCATTTCTGATGGCCCACTATTTGTAATCTCTTGTACTATAGTTTTTCTCAGTAATATAATCCTGACTACTTTCTCAAAAAAAGGTTACAATAGTGAGCTTCAATGGGCTCCATTTTTTTACCATGTGACTTGGGCATCAAACTTGTAACTTACTAGTTGACAAACGACTAAGCTATCAATTGAACTGTCACCTTATTCGCTATTTTATGTACTTGGCAAAAGATCGCCATTCTTTGATAACATATTGGAATTTAGTAGAACCAGATTTCTTCCAAGAATTTTTTACCAGTTGTCAAAGACACTGAATTTATGGAAAATGTTTTAATGCGTCATTAGGTATAACAAAATATACAATCAGGTGTTGGTATGTAGACTTATTTTTTAATAATGTCCCAAGCTTAACTGCTTCACTGCACGTACTTGAGATTTGTACCAGTTCACACAGGTGCATGTGGGTTTATCTTTAAAGCAAGCACCTGTGTGTACCATTGCAAAGACTGTATCATTTGTTTGGAGTGTCAGTCTTTTGCATATTTACATTGCTTTATATTTGGCTGAATGATTACACTTGATTTACACTAAATATATATATATGTTTTTTTCATTTTTTCATTTGCAGCCCTGATGTACTTAGCATCATAGATATGGCACCAGCATCATTTTTTCCATTGTCAACATTGCCTCGTTTTGAATTCTACAAGGCTGCTAAAAACAATGCTGAAGCAAAAGAATGGACATTATTTCTTCGTTATCTTATCAGTAGGGATAAGGTAACTTTATTCTTTGATTTGAGGTAGAATTTGTGCCAAGTTTATTAATTCGATATAAACTAGTTGTGACTAATCAGAATGTGCATACATTATTCATTATTAGAAACCTTAATTTGTTCTTGGTTGAAGGTGTTGATTGCTGAGGTAGCATATCAATGGAACTAGAGAATGAAATCAAGTAGTGGTAGGAATAAGCAGACTATTTTTCGGTGTATGGATGTTTTTGTCTCAAAATCATTTAATGTCATATTAAGCAGCTCTCAAAAGAATATCACAGTTAGGGGACAGATGTACTAATCTGTTGTGTAGGTTAAAAAAAATTGCTTGTTGACCGTTATAGTTTGACATACATGGAACAGAAGGTGGTCAAATGTGACATATGCGATTGTTTATGGGGAAATTTTTTTGGTGAAAGTTTTTTATTTTGGGTTTCTTGTGAAGGAACAATGCCAGTCACATGTTATTCTCAGACAGTAATACAATTCCAGAGGTTCTCATGTAATAGGTTGCATATTACATGGTTAACTGAGTTTCAATTCTTGAATTTGTTTCCTGGCTGTTGAATTTGTTTTCAGGGAGCCTTAAACACGCTCTAAAAGTTTGAATGTATTGTTCAGCTCAGATTTACCTGTTTCCATTTTGATAGCAGGAAGGGAGCGTATTAAAATTTCATTCTTTTTTTTTTTCCGTGAATGTTTATGTATATGTATATGAAATTTTAATATCCATTCGTGCAGCATGCATGGACTTTGAACTGATAGGTAAAGTTAACGGTCCATCCTGTTACAAGTGATACCAAACTCCTAAAGAACTTGGTATTTCTTTTTAATGAATTCATATTAAATTTCTCTCCAACTTAAAACATCAAGTTCTGGTGATAAAAGTACGATTACGTATTCTGAATTCTGTGAATGGGTTTTCTAACAATTCGTTAATGTAGCTTAAAATATATTTATTCTTTTTACAAGGTTGCCATCTGCACATTTGGATGCCATGAACTTTTTCTACTTCCACCAGAAGATGATCCCGAAAAGCTGAAACACATAACTGCTTGCTACCGTATAAAAGATTCACTGAAAATGGAGGCTGAGGTTTCTGGCAATGCCATATTCAGTGGTTGCTAAAGTTCCACTTACTAATTTTTGAGTTTTTCAAGTTGTGTTGTATTTTGAAGACATTATCATTCAAGCTTATGTTGACTTTTTGTCTGATTCTTTTCTCAGGTGGCAGAAGAAAGATTAGGCCAATTCAGCAGGATCCCAATCAAAGATGTCAAATGAAAGCATCAGAAAAATTCATCCCAGAGGTTTCCCCAAAACAAACAATAACTAAAGAGTGTAATGACGCATGTTCACAAAATTCTCAATCAGTAGAGAGCCCTCCTGGAAGAAGAAATACTATATCCCAATTTGAATCTGAGGGTTACCATAAGGAATCAAAATGCAAAGATAAACAGGAAGCACTGAATGCAGGCATGAAAATACACCCAGATTGTTTAGTTTCATTGAGCCAGAACCACTCAGGTTGGATATTTGGTGCCGTAGCTGAGCTTGTTGATAATGCCCAGGATGCTGGTGCTTCTTGGTAAGGATTACATTTAATTTGTTTTAAAGAAATTTCTTGTTATCTATATTTATACATTTATTTCATGGATTCTTAAGTTTAGCATATGTGTGCTTTAGCCTAGACATATCAATTCGTATGGAATATTTTAAGAAGCTTGGAAAAAAGATTCCTCTACTTGTTGTGAGTGATAACGGCTGTGGGATGACTCATTCTGATATTCAGAGAATGCTTACACTTGGCCATGAGCTTCCAAAAGAAGAGGATAAGGGTTCTATTGGAAGGTTTGGTGTTGGGTTCAAGGTACCTGCTTTGTAAAATAATCTCTTTATAGGCATCATCTGAAAGTTTCATTTGTCAAAATTCCTTTTGAATGTCATATCATGCTATATGGCACATTTTATTGATGCTACATATCCACTTAGTATCCTCATTAGCAAGTTATGCAATGTTTTTGTGTTTTGTGATTGCTTCTGGTAGCTAGGTTTTGGATTGATTATATGAGACTGTTTGCTTATGCTTTACCACTTTTGGTTGATTTTGTAATGGAATTAGCTAGGGTATCCCGAAATGTTAATTTTTAGGATACCAGAAGCTGTAATGTAAATTTCATATGCTTTTGTACTAAAATTATGAATCAGAATTATGTGCATATGATACTCAAACTTTCAATGAGTTGAGCAGGCGGGCTCATTGCGACTTGGAAAAGATGCAGTGGTTTTAACCCAATGCACTGAAACACGATCTATAGGTTTCCTGTCATGTTCCTTCAATCAAAACAAGGAAGTAAGATTTCTTTTGCATTGAACTAGGATCTATGATGTGCTTTTAAGATAATAGTATATGCTTTTTAGATATAAATTTTCAGCTTTTGCGACCAGTCTCATTTCTTTCTTTACAGAATACGGAGGTTCCCATAATAACATACCGCAAAGAGGGTAAATGGATGGAGTTTGATCTTACTGTTCATAGCGAGATGCAGGCAGAGGCATATTTGAGAGCTGTTAAAGAATACTCACCATTTAATGAGTATGTTATTGGAGATATGTTTGCAAAGTTAAGAGAGAATGGCACAGGGACACAAATTTACATCTACAATTTGTTTACGTGGGGATCTACTTATGCTCTTGATTGGGATGAGGAAGTTTGTAGTGGTAATGTTGTTATTGGGAAGCGTGATATAAGGGTGAGATCAAAGCGTGTACGATCACGCAATGGTCAAACTAGCAAAGAGGTACTTAAGGAGGCTATGTTCTTACATTTGGATTTTAGTTTCTTGAAGTTTTAACTCTTAAATTTCTTACACAAACAACTCTTAACATTGTCTCTCTCACTGGTGCCCCTCTTTTCGGTTTCAAGCTTGCTTTGCTGGCTCATAAAAAATTTACAATAAAAGGGGTTAGCTGTCAAAGCATTTGATGGTTGTTGGGGCAGTGGCAGGTCTCCACTGTGTCATTCTTCAGTTTGATTATCCTTGACATTTTATTATCTAGTTTGCATTTGATTTTCTTTTGGCACCTGATTGTGTGGCAACGCTATCCACTAATGGACTATAGTCAATGACCATAAACATAATTGCTTTTGTCTGAGTTTCTATTTACACTATTCACTAGAAGGTTGAGCCCAAGTTTTCACAAGACATTATAAGATAATTACCTCTTAAGAAGTTCCTGTCAAAAATTGGCCTATAAGTTTCTCTTATAATATTAATATTCTGCAATATCAATACTTCTAATCCAATTCAATGTCCAAGGAAAACACAATAAATATGTTGGCTTTAGCAAACTTTATTATTAGTTTGACAATCTTCACATGAGAATTCTAGATCCAGCATTCTTGACCTTAATAACTAAATGATGCTTCTTTGGCTGCTGCCTAAAATCACAACTAATTTTTTCTCGTACCCTAAATTTTTGTTATTAATAAAATATTTCTTTTACCTGCACAAATGATTAAACTTAGATATCAATAAATTATACAGAGTTATAGAGACATCGACAAACATGACTGGCTGCACAAATGTATGCATAGATTTAACACTCTTAATTTTTTCGGTATTGTTAAACAACTTTTTAATAAGTAATATTTTCAGGAAAACCGTGGACAGCTAGATTTTCTTTTCTTTGATTGCATTGATATTCTTGATATTGCAGGTTCCTCTTGACTACTCTCTTCATGCTTATTTGGAAGTTATATTTCTTGAACCACGAATGAAGATATTTGTGCAAGGAACTATGGTATGAAATTCTGTAAAAAATTTGACTGCAAAAAATCATCAGCTGGGTTTCTTTTTAAAGGATGCAATAATCCTCGTCATTTATCTTTGATTCTTTACAGGTGAAAACTCGGCAACTTGCAAAATCTTTAAATAAAACCAAGGTAATTAGGGACATCCTTGTTGGAAAGCCTGTTCAACTTACCATTGGTCGAAATGCTGAGGAAATGAAGCGAGGAAATTGTGGGGTCTTCTTATATTGGCATGGTCGTCTAATTGAGGTAAATACTGCCTTTGTTCTAGAGATTTGATGATGTTGTATTTCATTTATTTATCAAAATAATTACCATTTTCGCATTACAGACCTAAATGTTTATATATATATTAACGTTTTGAGAAAGAGCTGACATTTTGTGTATAGCAGTATCCATGTAAACATTGCTGATTATACTTGTGTTTGAATTGTAATATATCAAACTATTGGCTACTATATTTGTGCTATATTTTTCAGGCCTATAAACGAGTTGGACATATGATTCATAGTGCAGATATTGGTCGTGGAATCATTGGTGTTATGGATGTTACAGAAATCATGGTGATGAAACATTTATGAAATATTTTCAGCTTAAATTTTTTGTTTCATGAACCATGTTCTTCCTAGAAAATTCTGACTAGAGAATTCTGTGTTGATCTTACAGTGTGGTGCTAACAATGAAGTTCTTATACTTAATAACAAGCAAGGGTTTGATGATTCTGAAGTTTATGCCACATTGGAAGAATGGCTTGGAATCAAGGCAGATGAGTACTGGGATGAAAATTTTGACAATCTTAGTGTGGTAAATTTTCTGAGCATCTTTCTAGACTTTTCTGTTGAAGGATCTTTCCACATTGAACATAATTTTAATTAGTTGAAACTGAAACTTGAAAGTAGATACTAATGGTCGAACCATATTCTTTTGATTGGAAGGTGGGATAAAACTTCTACTGAAGTTTTTATTGGAAAACCAAATGAAAATTAAAACTTTGTATAGCTGATTTAAGTCTTTCCAACTTGATGTTCCTAGTTTGTGTTATCCTTGCTATTCGTCCTTTGCCTTTTCTTCCTTTTATTTACATGAGGAAGGTATATGGAATATTTTAAAATTTAGATTTCAACAAACAATCCTGAACACTGCGACTTACAAACAAACCAAAATTTTCTTGATTTGCATACTTTTGTGTCTCTCTCCGTCAGGTGCCCTGTTGCAATGGCTTGAGGTCTAGAACTTGCTCCATATTTTAGATACCTAATCAAGATTGCTCATGTGCTTCAAGAATTCTGGTAGGTCTATCGTCAATTCCATAGCACTGGCACTTATATGTCCGTTTTCTTGTATGCATAGCAATCTTGTACAATTCTATTGCTAGTTAGGTTATCTTTTCTTTATGTGTAAACCCTTTACATTTTATAGACATTTAGACTTCTAATTTGAAGCATTGGGTAGCCTACTATTTTAATTGGCCTTTGAACTTCAACCGGCTATAACTTCATGTGAATTGCATTTACAGTTAGTGAACCGTAGGGTTTTTGAGTATTTTAGAAGCAATGGCACTGTCTGTTCTTCATCAAAGACCTTAAGAATGTCTAATTTATTAAAACTTTTTGCTATAATGAATCCATGCTTCCAGGTGGCCCTCAATAGGATCTGAATGCAGGCTAGGCTTTCGGCACAGTGATCAGGAGGACTCCATGGAAATGTGCTTAAAAATGTATTAACTGCCATGCGGTTTTAATCCTCACAAAATTAAAAAAAAAATGAAAAACCGACTTCCATACAGTGACTATATAATGAGTGCACAATAGATTTGCAAATTTAATTGTACTTTGGCAGAAAGCAAGACTGCCAATTATGGGGCAGTCTTTGGAACATTCTTAAATGAATTAGAGAAATGGATGGAAGCACTATCTAGATCAAGTGAATGCCTACAACTTATGTTACAGAAATTGAATGAAGTTTGCAGCTATTCTGGGGTGACAATGTTAGAAAATGAAGTTTATGCCATTATGGTATGTAAAGTGAAACAGAGAGTTTATTGTGTTGGTGTAAATCCAAAAATATTTGTTAGACAAATTAGCTTATGCAAAATACAGCAGTGCTTTGGGGAAGCACCGCTTTGCACCACCCAAGAGTCCCAAAGTTGTTAAGGGTTCCAAAGTAGACTCAAGGTGGACTATGTCTCAACATCCTCAAGAACCTGCGAGCACAATATAATTACACAGCACATATGTTACCTATTAGTTCATAGGTTAGGAGCGTTGTGATGATGCCTTTATAATCATATAATTGACCGAACCAATGCACCACACACCATGCTTACAGAGAGCACTAGTAAGTACATAAGACATCGTTACCTAGGATACTAAGATGTGTACCTATGCTAACTTATCTAGCCTTATACTAGCACTATAGAGAACGGGTGGTGTCTGAGCCAAAGAGGGCAAAGCCTTCCCAACAATTCTACCTATCCATGTGACGTTGTTCACAAGGATTTAGGACAATGTAGTTCTATAGGGTTATTGATGGTTTAGAGAGCATGGAACCCAAGTGGATCTCCATATTTTATTTGATCCCCATTCCAAAAGGGGAGTAGCCTTTGGACAACCAACAAAGCATACTCTTTATGCTGTCCTTTATTTGAAATAAGTGATAACCTTGGAGCTTAGGTCTTTGTTTTTGTACTTTCTCAAATATGAAGAGCAAAGTGGATATTGAGGGTATTTAACAATAGATGTGTCCAGTAATCATGCAACTTGAACAACACTTTTATATAATTCCCTATAGCCAACACTAGTAGCTTGAATAGTTTATATAAAAATTAACTAGAGGTTTGTCATTTTGTTTTGAACAAATCTATTTCATCACATTCTATAATATATGTGGTTCATCTTCTACTTTTGGCATTAAACACAATCAACATATTCTATCGTCATGTTGTATAATATTCCATCTTTTAATTTCAACTTGGAGCTGGTGCAATCTCATTCTTACTTTGCTAATTATTGCTCTTATGGATATTGGAATAGCTACATGTAAATATTTTGGTTCATCATGCTTGGCATCTATAATGTCTTGCTAATAAAATTAAAGGTATTTTTTTTTGTATTGTACCTTGTTTTTGTCATCTCTCTCAACTTTCTCTTCAACAGGTTTCCAAGCTTGTTCTAAATTTATTATTATGTCAATATTTTCAATACCCCATTTTTTGTAACCACAATTTTCTTTCATGGCACCATCCCAATTAAGATTTGAGATGATTTCCCTCAAAAATCTTATTGCTTTTTTTATTATTGAAATAAGATGTTAAAACTAATACATTGCTTTAGCTTCCAGTGGCGACTGTTTAGCTTCTAATAAAAGTATTGCATATGAGGCTTGAGCTTTTACTTTCAATTCATCCAATAACTATTTTTTAAGTTTCTTAATTTTCTTCCATGATTTCTAATCAAGACCTGGACTCCACACAAGCACTGTAGGCTGTATGATTATTTGATTTTTTTTTTTGAATTGTCAAGTCTAAATATTTCAATTGCTACATCTAATCTTAATTGTATATAAAGTCTTCCAGCCATTTGCAACTCATTGTGATGTACAATATTTTCACTTATAATTTTGAGAGCATTGCACTTAAATATCTATATTTCTTCACAATTTTAAGTTTCTTATTACTTAGCTGGAAAGTTTAACCTCTCTTATTAGTTCCACAAATTACCACTGAACATTCACTTTCATTTTTGTTCATTCACAGAATATTTCTAGTTGATACAACATTGATTTTAACTCCATTTTTGAATTTGCAAGTAGCGCTACATTATATGCAAAGAGTAAAAGTTGTATCCATGACTAATCCACTTTAAATGGCATAATTTGTAGATACTTGTTTAATATACACTTCTAGTTCATCAATGAAAATACCATATAATGTTGGTGAAGGGAACAACCTTACTTTACTTCTATGTTGCTGTAAAACTAATAAGATTGTATAGTCTTTTCATCTTTTCATTTAAAAATCATTTCTTTGTATAAATTTTGAGTGACTTTAAGTAATCTAGAATCAACTTTAAGCCTGATAAGTTTGTTCCATAATTGTTCTCTTACAATAGAATCAAATGCTTTAGCAAAATCAACAAAGCAAATAAATGTTTTATCTTGTTTTTTCTTTGCTTGTTTAATGCAATATCTAAGAGTAACTAGATGAGCTATCATAGAATGCTTTTTTCTTGCTCCTGCTTGTGAATTTGTATGTAAATTCGTTTTTTTGCCCCTACATCCCTATTTTTTTCCAGTATGGTACCTAGCAAATTTGCAAATAACTTACTGATCATGATCAATTTATAATTATTTAAATATGATTTTATCTTCTTTTTTTAAAAAAGCGTAACAGACCTACCAATTATCTATTGTATGATCAAACCATTTTGAGGTCCTTAATTTTCCAAGTCTTTGTCCAAACTAACATTCCACCCCATTTTAATAATTCAACATATAATTCTTCTGCAGCTATAACTTTTACAGAAGCTAAATTTTCAATTCCCTTTATTTGCCTCATGGCGAAACAGATTTTTGTAGAATACTTTAATATATGTAAATAAAATAGCTTTTTTTTTTTGCAGAAACTTTATTTTAAAAAAGTGTCCAAAAATTTTGTAGGTTTTGTTTATCATTTGCATCTTAGTTTTTTTTATGCTCTTCTAGATTTTTTTTTTCTGTTGAAACAGTTTCATGTAGTCCTTAGTTTGGGCTTAGGGTTTCATTATTACAAGAATTTTTTATAGCTAAACTTGCAGCCTGTAGTAAAATCTCTTCTAACCAAGCTTCAGATTTTGTTATTTTCAACAAATTTTCTATTGAAAAGGTTCAGAATTGCATATTGTTACAATACCTTCCTTGAACAGAAATTTGTAAAAAATAGTGTAGAGGCTTTATCAATTTATCACCAACATGAAAGTTGATTCCTCATGGATTTTGAGGGGTGGTTAGCAATAACTCAATACATGAACATCTTCATTCTTTTTCAGAAGTAATTCATCAGTTTGACAGGAATTTTTGAATCCCACTTAAAATGGTAAGATTTTAACATGTGCTTTCCTGTTTGATTTGTTTCAGTGTCTTCTGATATTCTTTCCCATCCATTTTTTATTTGGCCTTAATCTTGCATGTTTAGTCATCCTTGATTATTTTATCACTCTAGAATATTAGTCTGCTTTGAACCAATCCTTGCATTAAAGTCACCACATAAATTTTTTCTTTTTATTTTAAATTTTGTTATATCTTATCCTAATTATTGTAGATGATTTTTTTTTCTTTTTTCGTTTTTTTTTGATAAACCTACCTTTTTATAATATGTTGCATCTTGTGATTGAAAGCAACAATAAGCAAAGAATGCAAAACATTTCTTTTGATAATCTTCAACCATTTAGATTGTTTATACTTACCAATCTTTTCACCTTAATTACCTTTGGAAATCCTCTTATAAAAACACAAGATAATCCTTGTTATGGTCTTCCCCATGTATTAGGTTTTACACTTGCTACTCTTATTCTACTAAAATGAGGCAACACAAAAGTTTCAAAATTCTCTTCTTTCTGCATTTCAACCACTCCAAAGATGTCAAATTTATTTTAAAAACTAGTATGATACACTGTATTTGTTTTAGTGGCAATGCCACCATGTAAAATTTGCAGCACTAGGTGTTTAGACAATGCTTTATCTTTAATTATTGCAATATAGTGTGCATTTAGAAAAGTTAGCTTACCCTTTACTTATGTTGCTTTTATATTTTTCTGTTCTTCCATTTTCTTTCTGAGCTCTTTTTTGGTGAAATCTTTATTTATCCAAATTTGTTCTCTTTTAAAGTTGCTACAATTGTGCTGAACTTTTCCTTAACTAGTTGGATCACACTAAATTTCACAATAATATGACAATAAGATGGTGAATTTTATTGCCTTTGAATTCCATACAATAAGCATCTAGGATTGTATTAAGGTAGACTAAGAGGTACATTGTATCGTTTATGATATGATGAATAAGTTGAAATAAGTTTTCCTTTGAACTTTCAGGAACTCAACAAATCGAACATTTAAAGCTCTTTTTCATTTTTGTTTTTGCTCCTTCACCAAGTCACACAGCTTGAACATACTGTGGAACGTTTAAATATGGAATGAAGAGTACTACTTTAGCGTACGAGACCTTAAAATCGACATTGTTCACTCCCGCAAATATTTGGGCTTGTAGTAAAAGATTACGTTTGAAATCAATTTGTAGACTTAACAGTTTCAAGAGGTACTAGGGCTCTATATTATCACAAAAGCAATGGTAAAAAAGAAGTAAACTGTGGGTTGAGACGAGTTATTAATACCGTTTATTAATACCGTTGTAAGATCTTTGATTCTGTTAATGTGTGTGTCGTATAGGGGTCTAGGCTTATGTGAAAAATTCTGGAAGAGGATAATTATAGAGACAATTTTTAATTGATGAACTTAAGGTAAAATTTCAAAATCAATATGAGATATGCAACTTTTAGAGGTTTAAGCAATTTCTCAATTTTTCACATATGTTGAGAAAACTAAAAATTTACAATAATTGAAAATTTAAAAAAACTCAAAAAGGAAAATGTGGCATCAAAAATTGGGATCTGAAGAATGCGTCCTAAAGCTTCAAGAGAACTTTCATTCCCTTCGTGGTGAAAGGTCTTGTAGTAGAAAAACTTCAAAGTAATGCAAATGAAGTATGCTGTAGTGCCACTGCATGTGAGGATACAAATTACTACAGCCTGAAAGAGTTCATATCACGTAAGAATTAAGACACGTTGATGTACAGGAAAACCAAGTGAAGAAATAAAATAGATTGTGCCCTGACAGCAAAATTGAGGACGACATCTTCCTGGAATGTTTGTTTACAGAATCTGTCTGAAACCAATGGGGAATGGTTGCCTGATCATGTTAGGGCGTTCTTCTAACCTCCTGCTTGCAGCTTGGGCCATTACTATTAAAGCACTCTCAATTTATGACTGAACTGTACAATTTCTCTGCTGAAGAGATCCCCGTTGTCTTTTGTAGGGTACAATTATTGAACTGTATTGATTAGTTACATTTTTTATGATTAGTTACATTTTTTAAATACAGGTAACCAACTGTGAAAGGGTTCAACCTGATAATGAATGGGTCCAGTGCAACAAGTGTTTTAAATGGAGGATACTTCAACGAGGTTTCAAGAGTGAATCTCTACCCGATGAATGGTATCATCGTACATTAAAAGATCCATTTACCTATGACACTCAATTTTGTTTGTGCAATCCTTATTTTGCTGAGATCAATTTGTTGCAGGTTCTGTTACATGGAACCATTCAATGGTTCTTGTAACATTCTCCAAGAACAAACTGAGGCAGGAGTAGTAACCGTTGGTACCACACGCTCTCTTGGTAGATTCAGTGTTACAAATGGTGCACAAACCAAGGTCAATGAAGGTAACTTTTTTTAACGTAATTTTGTAACTCGGTGTGTAAACCCTATTGGGAAATTTGATATGCGTTGATACGGTTACTTTCCAGCTAGTAATATTATTGTCTGTGACTAACTGTATGGTATGATGCATTTATGCTTAAAATTGATAATTATTAAAAGAATATGCAACTAAACAAAGATCTAGCTTTTCATAAAGGTTAATAGCCAAAAAGAATTTAGGTAGCTTACCCCATTTTATTGGGACAAGAATAAGGATGATGATGAAGAATATGCAACTTCTAACATGAAATTAAATGTGAAAATTTCCCATACATGCAAGGTGTTTCTAGATAGAGAAAAAAGTGCCTTCTCATTATTACCCAAAACAGTTTCAACTGCAAAATAGTATTCAAGGTTCATGTTTACTGTATGGGCGAGTCCTTTGATTTTGAGTCTTAAATTTAATTTTGGAAATGGGCTGCCTTCAAAATCCTCGCCGGTCTTCTGTGAAAATGAACTTCGTAGGAAGGGAAACGGATCAATTATGCTTGGAAACAATCTAAGAGAATTCTTAAGAGATTTTGTAACAGACGATAACCACAGATATGTTGTTTTGAATAACAACCAATGGATAACGGGTTATGATATTCTTTCTTCAGTACACACTTTACAACTGATACCTGTTAGACTTCAACTTGACTCTAAGAATCACGACTCACTTCACTAAACATGACACTCTTTAACTCCTTTACAGATTTGGAAGAATGTAATAATCTTAACCTGAAGTTAAACTTATGAATTAATACTCCTCTCATAACACAACTTAAGTCCCTACATATAAGTATGAATCACATGATTAGAAAATTGTCTCTCACAAGGCACGGGTGATCCAAGAGATCAGCATGGTCCCCTTATTTAGGCCGTGATTGTTCACATGTGCAGAGGCTTGCTAAGTGCAACCCGTAATTCTTTTTTGATAACATATTCTGCTTCTCTGCGTTTGCTTTTATGAAACAAAAAGGTTAATGGTCTTTCAGATGATAGAACTTCCTGAATGCGTCGTGTTTACATGCATTCAAATATTGCAATTGTCAATGGGGTTGAAAATTTTCTAACAGATTGACCTGTAACTTTTGTAGTTGAAGATGAAGTGGGTGAAGAATTTGAAAATGACGTGGAAACAGTAACAAAGGGCCCTTTCAAAAGGCTTAAAAAAGGTCCTTCCCCTAGTCAGAGGACATCATCAAAATCTGAAACTAACTAGTTGATTTAGCAGTGAAATTTTGGTCCAGTTCATGTTTACGGAAATATGTTGCCACTCCTTGCAGTTGCCATTTGCAACGTGATCCTTCAGTTTCTCCGTGAGTGATCTCTTTTTGCTAACTGTCATGTGCTGTCGGATCCGTCTGGTGAATGTATGCTATGCCTGTAGCAGACATGCTATTGTACGATACAAATTTTCAGACATGCTATTGTACGATACAAATTTTCAAGATAAATGTGGAGAACTGCTAGGGTATTGGTATTGTGGTTACTGTAATATTGTAAATTCATCGGCAGGATGTGTACTTTTGTGAAATTTAGAATATATAAATTGATTTACACAACATGACTATCTACGATGTTTTCTAAAGCAAGGAATTAGTTTTAGTATAGCTGTCTAATTAATCTGTAACCAGGTATTGTGACTGCATTAATATTTCATTCGAGGTCCTAAATTTAAAATAATTGATATGTATGGAACCCATAATCGAAATGATATGGATTTGAACCATTGTGGGCCAATTTAGAGATTGAAGTTTTAAAATTGTTTAAAATAGGAGGTTGTGCATTTAATGCCTACCTATGCCAATAGGTGTGGCAATAATGAAGCAAACTTTAAGGCCAGTAGTTACTTGTCATGGTTTTTGGAGCATGGCATGACTGCAGTCAAATAGTGTTTGTCACATACATTCATTATGTCATGGCATAGTTCACAAGTTTAATCCAAGTGGCAATTTGTAAATTTGTGTATTGTTACAGCTTGAAACTCTATCTAATTGAAAATAAATGTTGAAGACTAGTTTTAGAAGACAAACGAGGTTTGCAAGGGTACGAGTATGTAAGTTAAATGGCTATGGTAGCTATACTTACCAAAAACCATGACATGTGATCTAGCCCTCAATTTTGTTTAGAAGGCTACATTTACCTTGTTATTTGCTTGCACAAGAAAAAATGTTTAATATTTTTAAAATTTGTGGTTTTAAAATTTGTGGCTTTAGAGTATTGTGTTAAAAGGTTGAAGCTTTGCTCTATTTTCTAGAGTGCATCCTCACTTTCATTGTTGTAAGTAATGTTTCACAGTCTGCATATTCTTTAACATCAAATAAAAATATGAAGGTTGTCATGGAACTAGCAACTCAACTAGTCTTTATTGAATTACTTTTGATTATGAGGTCATGAGTTCAATCTATAGTTAACTTTTAGCTTATTTTTATTATTGATTATATGTTTATTTTCAATAAAAATTATACCATCAATAATATATACAATGCATTTTAACTAATTGGTAATTTTTTTTGAAAAACTACAAAGAATGGTTTCTAAATATGTATCTTGAATCCTAATTGAAGGTTATGTTTCCAATGTGTAATCATGATTGAGCTGATTATAAATTCTATGCATTAGTGATTGCAAAACTTGAAGTACCCTTAATGATGAGTTCATAACTAGTTCAATGAAAATTAGGGAAAGATAGATCATTCAATGGTAAGTCACAAATCAAAGGGTATGGTGAGACATATGTCTCTTTGGAGCACTACTTGTGGTTTGACTTATGGTCCACATCATGACTTTCTATATATCATGGTTAATGTAGTTTGAATTTTTTCTCCATTTAAAGTTAGACAATGATCCATGACAAAATTACTATGGCTATCCCATAAATTGTGATCCCAACAAGTTTTACTACAAGGGACCTTCTCAACTGGTGATTAGCTCATGGTCAATAAACTTGGATTTCAGATTTTTGGAGCTAAGGAGGACCTTATTTTTAATAAGTTGAGGTCATTCAATGTTCATGTAGTTCAAGTCACACCTAAGGCATTACTATATTTCTTTATAATTCTTATAATCATATTGGCTATATCTCTTGGGTACTTATAGTCAAATTGTTTTGAATTTCAACATCCTCATTTAATGTTAATGTTTGATCATAGTATATTACAATCAAATTGTGGGTATGATATCACCCTTAAGCACCTAGGGGTGTAGGGCAAATGATCAAGACACTCATCTCTTAGTTGGGAGATTGTGGGTTTGATTCTTGCCTTTGTTTTTGGGTGTGGTAGCAATAGAGTGGCCTTATGGTGGGACCCTTTTCATTAGTGGATCACATCTAATGATTAAAAATGAAAAATAACAAGGTCTTTGGGCAAGGAGAAGTGTATTCCATTGAAGTAATTGGGTCTAGTAATAGGTTAGGATTATTAGAATGATGTGGATTGGTTCACAAATATGATTCATAAGAAGTATACAAGTGGGTCCTTCCCAAAGCAGGTTCCTACCCTTAATGTTTTTGTATAACCACACCTATAAGCATCTATGGGCACTTAAGGAATTGGATGTGAATCATCTCATTATTCTAATACACATGAATCTTCATAGTTAGAATCTTGCACTATGCAACACAAGATTATCAAATCTATAAATATACATACCATGGTTATACTGGATCTCAAGTGTTATGCATGATTGATTTGATCATTATACCTATTAATAGGAGTCCAAGCCAAGTTCAATCCTCTTATTAGTGACATCACATTATATCTTCTAAGGCTAACATAATGGTTTCAACCAATCACCATGTTGATACAACATTATTGCATAAAGACAAATTGGAAATTTGGAATAATTAAGTAATCATTATCTTTTAAAGTTTATTCTTCTTGGTCATTAGTTAGCAAAGCACCTTTTGACATAGGTCACATGTCTCTCTAGTTTCATAACCAATGCTAAATTAGTAGTGCACCTTTAGGCATGGGTTACATGTCTTTCTAGTGTTACTTTAAGAATGGTTTCCTTTTATTTGAATTAATTAATTATTGTTATATTTCCTTTTGTTAGAGGACTACCTTTCGATATGTGTAACATGTCTTTCTAGTGTTACAACAATGTGACATTGTATTTCCCATAGTTAAGAATCATAAGCGTGAATATATCAAACATGAGATCAATGGAAACATAAGGTAAAAGTCAAAGAATCAACAAATCCCCTTGATGTCACATCATTATCCATTCCTCTTGGTCCTTCATCTTGCATTCAAGGTTAATGATCATGGGTTTATTTAGGTTTTCATGTGATAAGGAATATTATACCCATGGTAAGGACCTTTTATTGTTAGAAATAAAGAATGGATGATGTAGTCTCACTACAAGTATAATTACTTCTTCAATAATATGATAATTAAGAAAAAAAAACTCTCCAAAATAAAGTGATACATTACACATTATTGATGTCCTATTAATGGAAATAGCAAAGATATTCACATTATTCGAAATGAATGACTCAAAGAATGGAAAAATATATAAAGAATGAAAGATATTAAAAGAATAAATAAAACATATTAAGAATTGAAAGATATCTAAGAATTGAAAGATTGTCAAGAAATTTGTAAGATAAAAAATTTGTAAAAACACCTCTTTCGCAAGATATATAGCTTCCTCATGACTAAGGTTTAAGGAGGTATGAAAAATTGATTGGGTCATGATTTTGGTGAACGTTATGTAAGAAGTTGAAGGTTGGGATTTTTAAAATGGTTTGGCCTATTGAATATTAACTAAAATGAGCTTTTGCGGATTGTTTAAGTGGTAGATGTGCATGACACTTGATTTGTATGTAGTGTGGACAATGTAAAGCTCCTCACACAACGCTTGGTACATTGGAGCACATGATTAGGATTGTAATAAAGGATTTTGTTCCCTACTTTTATATCTACTTGTCTTATGTAGGTGTCATGTCTTTGTTTGGCATGATTCTTATGGATTTGGTTGAACATAGGGCTACTAAGTGGTTTTCATCTACCAAGTTTAGATTCATTAGGTGTTCTTTTTAAGCTAGGTCAAAATCTATATCTAAGTTACAAGTGGTGGTTAGTGTATGAAGTTCAACTCAAATTGACAAGATGTATAGTTTACCATACACTAACTCATATGGTGAATATCCTATAGGAAGTTTCCATGTTGAACAGTAAGCCCACAAAGCATCATTTAAGTTTGTGCTCCAATATTTCCTATAGTAATTGATTGTTTTGTCAAAATTCATGTAATTTCTTTGTTTATTACTTCTACCTATCCATTAGCTTGAGGATGATATGGAGTGATTGATTTATGCTCAACCCAAAGGTGTTGCATAAGCTTCTTGAATGTAGCTCATGGGAAATGGATTTCATTATTTGAAATTAATGCTCTTGGTACTCTAAACTAATTTGCCACATATTGTTAAAAGAATTTTGTTGTTGTCGTTGATGTGTAATCATTGACTACAACAACTTCTGCCCATTTCATATAGTAATTAATGACAATTATAATGAATGACTTCTCAATTGAAATAAGCATGATAGGTCTCATAAAATTAATTCCCTAGTTATCAAATGGTTTTAAAAACTATATCCATTATTGTGGTTCTTGATATCTTGTTATGATTCCTCCATCTCTCTAGCACCTCTCATAGGTTTGTACAAAATGGTATGTATCTTTGAATATAGTGGACCAAAAATATCTAGCCATGAGAATTTCTATGATTGTATGCCTTCCAACATAATGGCCACCACATGGTTCATCATGTGTATCCTGTAAAATTATTTGTTGATTTTACTCTAGAATACACCATCTAATTAAGTCATTGACTCAAATTTTGTAAAGATTATCTTTGATTTCTATAAAACACTTAGCATAATGAAGAAATTGTTGTTTCTTTTTCTTATCCCATTTAGTAGGGACTTCTTGAGTGGTGAGGTAGACAAGATAATTTGCTAGCTATGATTTCTTCTTTGTAGTTTTTACAACCATTACCGGTTTTGTAAATAATAGTTCATCTATGAATTGATCAAATAAAGGTTATTCTTCATCTTCTTTTTCTCATCTTAATTGAAATAAATAATTTTCTACAACATTTTTGTTGCTTTGATGATTAATCATTATAATGTTGAATTCCTATAAAACCACAAGGCATCATATAACATAAGGACTCACTGCAAGCTTGTTCATTAAGAATCTGATGGCATTATAGTTAATATGAACATAAACAGAGTAACTAAGCATATCGTACTAAAACGTTTCTAGAGTATAGACCATTGTCATTAACTCTTTTTTCATTGTGGTGTAGTTGGGTTATGTTCCTGTTATGCTTCAACTTGCACAATGATTATAATATAGTTGTTTTTGATCATCTAATTGTGCAAGCATAGCTCCTAATGCATAACTGGATGCGTCAATCATCATGTGAAAAAGTCTAGCCCAATCTAGTGCTTATAGAATTGAAGACTTAACTAGCTTCTATTTTTGACTTTCAAATGCTTTTACATATTCTTTTGACCAAATAAATAGTGTCTTTCTTAGTCAATTCCACTAGCAATTTAGCAATATTTGAGAAATTTTCAGCAAATCTTCTATAGTCTTTCTTACTCCCTTTCCTTCATCCTTATACTTGTTTCCTCAAATTGGATACTCTTGAATGTATGATATTTGTCATTGAATAATTCTAACATTATAATCCATCTATTGATGGATTCTAGTTTCAATGATCAATAGCACCCTTTGTTCCGTAATTCATGTTCTTGGAAATAACTTGAGTTTTTGCCACTCACTTTTGATGTTTTGAAGTGCATAGGCTTCATGAATAGCTTGCAGGTGATGTTGTGAATAAGCATGATATCCCCCTTCAAATTTTGGAATGTTGTTCAAGTCACTTAATGGAACTATTACTTTGATGTCTTATCAAAATGCAAACAATCTCTCTAATTTTTATCATGCTTCTCATGGCTAGCAAGAGGTCATCATGATCCTCAAGTGCATCATTGTATCTCTTGTAGTAGATATCTCTCTCTTGATATCTATCTTGATCTCTTCTTTAGTCCCTATTAAGAATCCTATTTTGATCTCTTCATGGAGTTTTGTCTCCATGCTTGCATTCATCTTCATCAAAATCTATTGATGATGGTGATGGAGAGGATGAAGAACTTGGAGAGTGGTGCTGACTTACTCTCCTTCTTTGACCCCTTGATTCTTCCTTTCTAGATCTATTGGAGGTTTTAGGTCTTATATCCTTCCTTTTCTTGGTTGTCTCATTCCTTTTAGAGTTTCTGCTAAATTTGAACACAGTGTTTGTTACATAGGATCTCCAATGCATCAAACAACTAGTCGAGAATTGGATCTATGATGATGAGACTTTTTAGCTTGATACTCCACATCTTTTTCTAGGGCTAGTATCACCTAGGATGCACTTTTACCCTTTTCTTATTTGTATTTAGTTTTCATAATGGCATCTCCTCTAGCTTGGACTTTAGTTGGCTAATCAGGTTTAGTCATGTTCTTAGTGACTTGATAGCCTCCATGTGCATAACCAAAGCTGGATCTTAGTCTAGCAGCTTAGAGCATAGACAAAGCTAATTAGTTTGGTGGAAATACAATGTTGCCTTGTAAATCTCTCCATTAGAATTGCTCATCCTAATGAAAAATGAAGAACGAATCTGAATAATGTGGATTAGTATGAGCATAGGAAATCCTTGTTAACATTGGCTTATTTCAGTTTTCTTAAGCATATGTTCAATCATTACTTTCATTAATCCCATTAGTGCCATTAGTAGTTGGGAAATTTACTTTGTGTGTCAAAGCCATGTTTAATCAATTAAGACTTAAGTGTGTTTGAAGGTATTATATCTCTTAAAAGGTAGATTGTAAAATGCTAATACGATAAACTTATATGATATCAACTAACTATAATATTGACACCATCCTTGGCAACGATGCTAATGATGAGTGGTGAAAGCTCTCAATGCCTAGCCTTATAAGTCAAAAGTGTACACGTGCAACTAGATTGTAATTTGTGGATGGGACAAGATAGACTATAGTTGGTTAATATGAAGTTCATGATTGTTGTCTTCTAACTAGAGTTAGTTGTAGTCAAAGTATATGGTTTAACTTGTAGTAAGCTACATGATGCAATGATGTTGTTTGGTTGTCATGATACTAAAGTAAAACACAGTGAATTTAATACCAAGTCTCTTAACTAAGAAGTAATGAGAATAAGATGCTAAGTTAGGCTAATGGAAATAAGCATTTGATCTTGGCTTGTCATACAGACTTTAGGTTGGTATAGCCATCACTGGGATTATAAGGCAACTTGCTACTAAGCAAACTAAGCAAAGTTACTACCGGGTTACTAAACAATCATATGTTGCGCTTGAAACTAGTTTTACTCATTTCTTCAAATTACTAACATACATTCAAAATGTAAATGAAAGTTGAAATATAAAAAATATTGGAAAATATATGGCAATGAAAAGTAAATCTTTTTAAGTGGTTATTTTACAATGATAAAAAGTAATCTCAATCTTTATTGTCAGTCATGAAGCATATCCATGTACACTTCACTTAAATAAAGATGTTATACAATCACTTTAAAATAGATGGTAGGCAATCACAAACTAACTATGACTTTATAAAACAAAATTGCAAGAGTTTGGGTACAAGTGAACAGAAAATTAATTTGTCATGATAGCTGGCTACTATTTATAGGCATGACCAAGACTAGCTATATCATATCTACAACATCATAGTATGACCTACAATATCACAATTAGTTACAATGTTGTAGTTGACAAATTTTAGGTGGTTTTTTAGAAAGGTCCTAAAAGGGTTGATAAATAATTAAAAATGCAATTTTTGTAAGTAGTTGTACTTAAGTTTTACAAAAGTATCATGTTGACTATATGTTCTAGATTCTAGCACCAAAATGGTCATCATCTAGAGATGTAATGTTCATCCCACTAAATGAGGTCCTGAGAAGGCCAATAGATTAGAGAGTGTCACTTCTTTTCAAGTTGTTGCACCCAAGCTTGAACCCAAATCTTATGACTTGAGAATCAAGCATCTTACCATCATTTGAAACGATAATCCTATTTATGTTTTAACATCACTCCCCAAATGAATTATTTTAGACCATTAAATTCAACATGTAACATTGCAATATGATTTTAAGTGTTCCAAATTAGTTGTATCATTTTAAGTTAATTATATGAAAGTATCATGTTTCATTGCAAAAATAAATAAAAAGAATCATTACCTAGAGGCTCAGTGGTCATTTACCTAAGGTGGGGTCTTGGGATGGTTAGTATGTGATGAGAGCAGTTACTCTAATTATTAGAGTGGTTACTCTAGCGGTTACTATAGTAGTTATTCTAATTATTAGAGTGGTTACTCTAGCCGTTACTTTAGCAGTTATTCTAATTATTAGAGTGGTTACTCTAATTATTAGAGTAGTTTCTCCCAAGCCTATAAATACAGTGCCTAGGTGCACAATTGAGAGAAGTCTTTTAGTAGTCAAGTAGTGAAACTCTTGTAGTCTATTTGAAAGTTAAAGTATTTTCCAAGTGCCCGCAACAGGATGTCTAATCGTGGACAGATCTTTATTCAAGCATTGTGTACCTGAGCACACCTTGTNTAGATCTTTATTCAAGCATTGTGTACTTGAGCACACCTTGTGTACGGCAATAAATATAAGCTCTTTGATTCATCCTTGCAGCACTTGAGATTTGTTTTCTTACGCATTTCTTTTATTTTATTTTCTTATGCATTTATTTTATTTTATTTTATTTTATGCACTTTACATTTCTGTTATTAGCAAAGCAATTCATTTTGATCAATTAAGCAAATTGTTAAATTACACAAGCATGACCGCTTCGAGCATGCGTGTAATGCTTGGTAACCCAGTAACAATTAGCGTTTGGTAATCCCAGCAGTGTTGTACTGGTTCAAGATGTGTACGACAAGTGGGAACGGATGCTTGTGTTAGGATTAGTTAGAACTTAGTTAATGAGTAGTTAAGTTAAATTAGTCACCTAGTTATCTCTCTCTTTACCTATTAGCATAGGACATAAAAACATAAAAGATATAAAAATCATATGCCTCAAGCTTACTTAACTGTACAATCATGACATATAAGTAAGTTTGGGAAGATAACGATCAATCAACCTATCTTTGTTCCACAAGGGCGCATAAGCACTTAGTCCTTGGAATTCGACTAGATTGTGCGTGAAACGCTCATATTCATATGGTTGAGCGTAGGGTTACACCTCGTTGCTCATCATTGGCGCCATTGCTGGGGACTTAGTTGTTTGTGAACTAACTATAACATAGGAAATCATTCACATTGTTGGAACGAACCCTGAGGGTTGGTTGAGAAAATAATAAACAAGAATACATTGCACACTGAACAAACAAGTATGTCTCCTTTTTCGTACGAAAGCACCTCACCACCTAGGTCTGAAACAGGAAATGGTTGGTGGTGTTGAGGAAACAGTTCCTCAACAAGTTCGAGTGGTGTATATTCATCCCGATGAGTATATACTAGACTTCACCTTTATCCTCCATCAAGATGAACAACTACGTTGGCGAGACTTAGAAGGTAACATAGTGTTACCTCCCGATTGTTCAGTCCCGAGCATGCTTCTTCATGCTCTCACATGAATTGGCATGCTGTACTTACACGTAGAATATGTTGTGCAAGACCATGACTCAAGAGAATACCATCCCACAAAGGCATAATGTCAAAGGGACTTGCAACAAGAGAGACATCATAAGTCTTTGAAGGGTAAGTTGTCCCAGGATGCCCCACATGTCTTAAGTGAAAATGAGGGTGGTGAACCTACCTCAAGCAGTCGCCCACATAACGATGTTCCTCCCCTTGACTTTGGGCAAGGGGTTTTGTATCAAGACCTTCATTCCACTATTCATAACCTAGGTTCTGATACCCATGGGCACAAAGGATTTGAAAAAAGGGACATGAACTCATGATAAAGGTGGACATTCTGATCGCAATCGCGATCGGGGCCAAGACCACAGAAGAGAAGGTAGCAGACATCGTTAGGATGAGAGTTCTCCTTCTTCTTCACCTTCATCATTACCTTAACCCTCTCCTTTAGTATCTAGACATAGTCATAAGGAAAAAGACCATGGGGATAAAGGTAGGCAAAGTGAAAATCATAGATGAAATAGCCAGGAAAGGGGACGAGGGCACTCTAAAGAGTCACAACATAGAATAAGGGAGAGAAGGGAACAACATAGGCATCATAGATGTCATGGACGAGATGATCATGATGAACCCCTCCTCGCTACTTGAAGTATGTTGGACATAACTAAGGCTGTTAGAATTCCAACAAGGCATCAAAAAGATAGTAGGATCAAGAGATTAGATATGAACAGCATTCCATGATTTGAAGGGGGATACAACGCTGATCCTCAGAATCATTTACAAGCATTCCATGATGCATGTGCCTTACAGAACATAGAGGAGGAATGGCAAAAACTTAAGTTGTTCCCACAAACATTAGTTAAAGAAGAGAAAAGCTGGTACTGGTCTTTAGAACCGGAATCCATTTGTAGGTGGAGTACTATGTTAGAACTATTTAATGATAAGTACCAAACGTACTCCCGAGTGTCTAACTTGCAAAAGAAAATCCAAGGCTAGAAACAAGGAGGACATGAACCCTTAGATGATGCCATGGGCCGATACTATGCACTGTTACATCGTTGTCCTGGGCATGGTTATTTGCAAAGGGATCAACTATGCCATCTTGCGGATGGGCTTAGGCATGAAACGAGAAGAACCCTTGGGACTTAAGCCCAAGTGATGAGTGGCGAGGTACCCCTACACTCAACCATACAAAATGAGCGTCATATGCGCGATCCAGTTGAACTCCGCAGATGAACTAGTTGTGGCACCTAGATAGTTAGCCTTAGGTCGTAGTTCGTTGTCTTCCCACCTGGACTAGTATTGTACTTGTCATGTATGGTTTAGTCCAGATGGGGTGTATGATGTGTTCCTAATTTATGCTACTCCTGAAGGCAGTGGAAAATAATATTAACTAAACTAAACTAGGAGGAAAAGGGTAAGAAAATCTAATCTAGCCTAAGTGCGACGAGCAACCGATTCCTTGATCAACCGTACACATCTTGGACCTCGTGCACGACTACCACTAGGACTACCAAGCGTAGATCCTAGGTACACCACTAGGATTACCAAGCGTAGATCCCAAATACGCCAC
>MNCI01029653.1:309908-361692 GCA_015680685.1 Gnetum montanum
AAATTAGACACTGTGGAGTATGTCTAATATTTATCGTTGAAGAGTTCTAAGATCGTACTCCACCTCTTGATGGTTTTCGGCTGTAAGGACCGGTACCAACTCTCTGCTTCCTTGATGAGTATCCTGGGAAACAACTTCAGTTTCTGTGACTTGTTCTCTATGTTTTGCAAGGTGCAGGCATTGTGGAATGCCTGTAAATGATTTTGCGGATCCGCATTATATCCCCCTTCAAAGCATGGGATATTAGTCATGTCTAAGTGCTTGATCTGACTATCTTTTAAATGCCTTGTTGGAATTCTCACTGCTTCCATGATATTTAGCATGCTCCGGGTGGCAAGAAGGGGCTCGTCATGATCATCTCTTTCATGACGTTTATGATGTCTCTGTTGTTCCCTACTTTCCCTTCGTTCATGCCCTTGTCCTCTCTCCCGACTCTCTTGTTGAGGTCTCTCATCTTGCCTACCTCTATCCTCACCGTTATGCTCTCTATGACTGTGCCCAGAGGTGGACGGAGAGGGTGAATGATGTGAAGAAGGGGAAGAAGAAGGAGAACCATCACCATGACGATGTTTCTTGCCTTCTCTTCTGTGGCTTCGGCCCCGATCATGATGATGATCTGAGTGCCCGTCCTTGTCATGTGTTGTTGTTCCCTCAGTGAACAGTTGGCATTCACGGGGATCAGAACTAGGATTATGAATCATGGAGCATAAGTTCTGATACCCCACCTCTTCACTGTTGTTAGGAGGGGGAACATCTCTCGATAGAGAACCTGTTATAAGTGGTTCACCATCTCCCATTTCACTTAGGACGTGCGGAACCTCTTTGCCCTTCAACAGTGTATGTTGGCTCTCCTGCCTTGAGTCCCTCATACATTGTAAAGTTGTGGGATGATAATCCCTCATGTCAAAATCTATCACAACGTATTCAGCATAGAGCTGAGTCATGCCAATCTGTGCCAAAGCATGGAGGAGCATGTTGGGGACTACACGATCCGGAGGTAACACTATATTACCATGCAAGTCTCTCCAGCGCATCTGTTCATCTTGATGGAGGATAAAAGTATAATCAGGTATATACTCATCGGGATGAGTATATACCACCCTATATTGTTGAGGAACCGGCTGATTGAGGTTATGTGTTTTAGACTGCCAACTATTTCTAGTATGATCCCTAGGTGGTGTATTACTCTTGTGAGAAGAAGAAGAAGACATTTTGTCTTATCGGTGTGCTATTGACTCATTATTTAATTTTTCGTTTAATTAACCCTAAGGTTCGTTTAAGCTCCCAATGATGTGAATGATCTCTTATGTTCTACTTAGCGCACAAACACTTAATGCCCGACAACGGTGCCAATGATGAGTGGCGAGGTACCCCTACACTCAACCATACAAATACGAGCGTAACATGCGCGATTCAGTTGAACTCCGCAGACGAAGTGCCTACACGCCTCATGGAACACTTAAGGTTAATTATTCGTTATCTTCCCAGACTTACTTGTATTTTTCATGGTGTATGGTTAAGTAAGTTTGAGGTATATGATTTTTATGTCTTTTTCGATTTTATCTCCTATGCTATTGAGGTGAAGGTTTGAAGAGATTAATTAACTACCTTAACTAATTAACTAAGTTTGAATTAACCTAGTGTCAACATCCGTTCCCACTTACCGTTCACACCCTGAACCAATGCAACCGTGGTTACCAAATGCTAGTCATTGTTGGGATCACCACACGTAACGCACATGGTCGAAGCGGTTGTACTGAGGCACTTAACTAGGAGAGAAGGGTTGAGAAAGATTTAATCACTAATAAGCATTTAAATGGAAAATAGTAAATAACAATAAATAAAGTCCTAATTAGCCTATTCCATGCACTGCAAGGTTTATCCAAGAAGTTTGTCTTTATTGCCATATAAAAATTTGTGTTCAGGTATAATGTCTGCTCGAATAAAGATCCATTTGCTTTAGAGTTCCTACTGCGGGCACATGGAAAATATTCTATCTTTGGAGAGTTCAAACTGCCAGAGTTTCACTATGGTCTAACCTAGGATGGAAAACAAGGGAGAGTCGCCTCTTAGTTATAGACTTGGCGATGCACCGCGATATCGCATACGTGATATCGCGTGGGATGCGATATCGCGGCTGACACGATATCGCGTCCCATCATACCCACATGACTGAATGAAAACTCATCCTCGAGTTCCTTACAATAATATCGGGAAGGTATGGGATTATTGACTCAAATGGAACTAATGGGATGACATGTGAATGGATCATCATTACAAGATAGTGGTAACGATGTCCTCCAGCAGTCCCAAGGGAACAGTGATGGACTGGTCGACTAGCTCTAGGCAAATATTGCTTTTCCTTAATGGAGGCAGGTTCCAAGCTTTGTACATCTCTTGTGATATTAGGTTGACTCCAGAGCCTAAGCCCAAAAGAGCTTTACATGGCTCATTCTCAGCAATTTGGAGATAGATTAGGGGGCCTCCAGGATTNGCCTAAGCCCAAAAGAGCTTTACATGGCTCATTCTCAGCAATTTGGAGATAGATTAGGGGGCCTCCAGGNATATTCATTGAGCTCGATGTTTGGTTTGAAGGGAGCTCTAAAGCCTTATTTGATGGGGAGGCATTTAGAGGTTCAACCGCTTGTAGTTGTGAGGGCTTGGTTGGACTGCTGGTTCTGAAGAAAGGTCTTTTCTTCATACGGTTGTTAGCACCAACATCAAGTTGAAGATTCATAACCCTCATGGCATTGCATTACTATGGTTGAGTAGGGAGTTCCCCTNACAAGTTGAAGATTCACAACCCTCATGGCATTGCATTACTATGGTTGAGTAGGGAGTTCCCCTTGCATTGCTGGAGCGGGTGGTAATGGAGCTATTGGTGTGAGAGTTGTAGATTTATTTGAAGGATGGTATGTTTGTGGGTTATCTCCCCTAGGAGAAGGGGTTCTATAATACTCCCGAGCTTGGTAGTCATGTTGTGGTGTAACGTGACTAGTAGAGTCACGTGGAGAGTTTGGATGCTGCACGTAGTAGCCATATGGGTTTGATTGTTAGTAGGGGTATTGTTGCCTTGGTGGTGGCATCCCCCATGACTGTGGGTATTGCCACTGTTGATGTTGCTCAACAGGTTGTGGTGGAGTTCCACTTGGATAATATGTTGAAGGTTGGTGGAACTGCCTTCTGTTACCTTGGGGATAAGGTTACCATCGGGGTGCTTGCTGTTTATTAAGTCATGGGTTGAGTGCATACACCCTAGAGTCTTGTAGATGTGAGATCACTGGGGAACATCCCTTAGGATGGTCATATTGGCATATTTCACATCCACCGTCATTGTCCATGTTTGAATCCACAACCTCTTTTGTGATGGCCATTTTACCCATACCCTTGTTACGTGCATCGTCCACTTCTCTCTTTTTCTTTTTGTCATGGTCACTACCTTGCTCTCTAGACTCCTCTACAATTTTAAGAACAATCTCAAACCTACTATCCAGGGAGTCCCACATTTGGTCTACCTTTGTTGATACTTCTATTGTTAACTTTTGGAGCGGCAAATTTTTCCTATTCACCATCTCTTCGAGTGGTGACTCTTCTTCCTCCTCATAAAATCTCACTCCCATTTTTCAGAGGGAAGGATCTTGGTTGTAGTCTTCAGCACTTTCTCTCTTTCGTAGCTCACCTTCTTCTTTGGCTACTTACTCTAGTAATCTATGAATTTGATGAGACCTAAACTTTGATAATCTTCCCTGGGAATATGTTCCAAGGGTTCTTCTTGTTTCATGCCTAAGTCCATCCACGAGATGGCGTAGTTGATCCTGTTGTGAATAACCATGGCTAGGGCAACGATGTAACAGTGCGTAATAGCGGCCCATGGTAGCATCCAAGGGTTCATGATTTCCTTGCTTCCATCCTTGGATTTGCTTTCACAGGTTAGACACTTGGAAGTACGTTTGGTACTTATCATTAAACAATTCTAACATTGTACTCGACCTCTGAATGGATTCTAGTTCTAAGGACTAGTACCAGCTTTCAACTTCTTTAACTAGTGTCCTTGGAAACAACTTTAGTTTTTGCCATTCATTTTCTATGTTTTGCAAGGCACATGCATCATGGAATGCTTGTAAATGATTTTGAGGATCAACGTTGTATCCCCATTCAAATCGTGGGATGTTGGTCATGTCTAGCCTCTTGATCCTACTATCCTTTTGGTGCCTTGTTGGAACTCTGACGGCCTCCGTTATATCTAACATGCTTCTAGTTGCAAGTAGGGGTTCTTCATGATCATCTCATTCATAGTGTCTATGGTGTCTATGCGGTTCCCTACTCTCCCTTCTTCTATGCCTTGATTCCTTCGAGTGCCCTTGTCCTCGTTCTCGACTGTCTTGTCGATGTTTCTCATTTTGTTTTCTCTTGTCCTCACGATTGGTTTCCCTATGACTGTGTCTGGACACTGAAGGAGAGGGTGAAGGTGACAATGAAGGTGAAGAAGAAGGAGAACCATCGCCATGACGGTGTTTCCTAACTTCTCTTCAGTGGTCTTGGCCTCGATCGTGATCACGATCAAAACGTCTGCCCTTATCATGTGTTTGTGTTCCTTCTTTGAACACTTCATGTTCATGGGTATCAGAACCAGGGTTGTGAATAGTGGAGTGAAGGTTCTAATACACCACCTCCTGACCATCGTTAGGAGGAGGAACATCATTTTGTGGGGAACCTGTTGAAGCAGGTTCACCACCCTCAATTTCACTCAAAACATGCAGAGCGTCATGGGGCCATTTACCCTTCAAGGATGTATGGTATCTCTCCTGTCGCAAGTCCCTTTGACGTTGCACCTCTGTGGGATGATAGTCCCTTGTGTCATGATCGCATGCAATGTATTCCATGTATAAAAGCAGCATGCCTATTCGTGTGAGAGCACGAAGGAGCATGTTGGGGACTGATATGTCTGGAGGCAACACTATTTTACTCTCCAAGTCTCTCCAACGCAGTTGTTCATCTTGGTGGAGAATAAAGGTGAAATCAGGTACATACTCATCGTGATGAGTATATACCACACGAAACTGTTGAGGAACTGGTAGATTTTGGTTATGTGTATTATGCCGCCGACTACCTCTTGTGTTAGTCCTAGGCAGTGAAGTGCTCTTATGCGAAGAAGAAGACATTTTGTCTTATTTGATGTGCGATGTATCATTGTCTTGTCTTCCTTTGATTAACCCTAAGGGTTCATTCTAATGTTCCAACGATATGGATGATTTCCTATGTTCTACATAGTGCACAAACAACTAAGTCCCCAACAACGATGCCAATGATTAGTGGCGAGGTACCCCTACACTTAACCATACGAATACGAGTGTTTCACACGCAATCCGGTCGAACTCCAAGGACTAAGTGCTTATGCTCCTTAATAGAACACTCAGGGTTAATTAATTGTTGTCTTCCCAAACTTACTTGTATTGTCACAGTTGTATGGTTAAGTAATCTTGAGGTATATGATTTTTTATAGCTTTTATATTTCTTATGCCTTATGCTAATAAAGGGAAGGAGAGAGAACTAAGTAACTAACTTACATTAACTATTCATTAACTAAGTTCTAAATGTTCCTAACACTAGTATCCGTTCCCACTTGCCGTACACATCTTGAACCACTGCAACACTGCTGAGATTACCAAACGCTAATCGTTACTGGGTTACCAAGCGCTACACGCATGCTTGAAGCGGTCATACTAAGTGTATTTAACTAAGGGGGTTGAAGGTTGAGAAAGATATTAATTAACTAGAAAAGCACTGAAACATTCAAAAATAATTAATTACTATTTAGCTTAATCTGTATGCTATAAGGTTTATCATAAAGTTCATCTTTATTGCCGTACACAAATGTGTGCTAAGGTACAAATTGCTCGAATAAAGATCCATTCACTCTATGACTCCTATTGCGGGAACACAGAAATTATTCTAACTTTGGACTAATGAAACTGCAAGAGTTTGGCTAAGGATCTAAGTCTAACTCCCTTGAACAAAGGGCACCGCCTCTTATTTATAGAAGATGAGGTAGGACGCGATATCGCATGGCGGATGCAATATCCCAGATGCAATATCGCAGCTCATCAACCATAATGATCATGAACACTAATGTTGTAATATGCTAATTGATCCATTCACTGGGCACGTTAAGTCTATCATCCCATTCCACCATCAGTTGTCGATTAGTCAATAATCCCATACCTTCCCAATATTTTGTAAAGAACTTGTTTCTTTTTTTCTATACTCAAGGACGAGTTTTCATTCAGTCATGGTGGTATGATGAGAGTAGTTATTCTAATTATTAGAGTGGTTACCCTAGTAGTTATTCTAATTATTAGAGTGGTTACTCTAGCAGTTACTCTAATTATTAGAGTGGTTACTCTAGTATTTATTCTAATTATTAGAGTGGTTACTCTACCAGTTACTTTAGCAGTTATTCTAATTATTAGAGCAGTTACTCTAATTATTAAAGTAGTTGCTCCTAAGCCTATAAATATAGTGCCCATGCGCATAATTGAGAGAAGTCTTTCAGCAGTCAAGTAGTGAAACTCTTGTAGTCTGTTTGAAAGTTAGAGTATTTTCCAAGTGCCTGCAGCAAGAGGTCTAAGTGTGGACGGATCTTTATTCGAGCATTGTGTACCTAAGCACACCTTGTGTATGGCAATAAAGACAAGCTCTTTGATTCATCCTTGCAGCATTTGAGATTTGTTTTTTTATGCATTTATTTTATTTTATTTTCTTATGCATTTATTTTATTTGATTTGATTTTATGCACTTTACATTTCTGTTATTAGCACAACAATTCGTTTTGATCAATCAAGCAAATTGTTAAATTACAAAAGCACGATCGCTTCAAGCATGCGTGTAATGTTTGGTAACCCAGTAATGATTAGCGTTTGGTAATCCTAGCAGTGTTGCACTGGTTGAGGATGTGTACGGCAAGTGGGAATGAATGCTTGTGTTAGGATTAGTTAGAACTTAGTTAATGAGTAGTTAAGTTAAATTAGTCACCTAATTATCTCTCTCTTTCCCTATTAGCACAGGACATAAAAACAAAAAAGATATAAAAATCATATGCCTCAAGCTTACTTAACCATACAATCGTGACATACAAGTAAGTTTGGGAAGACAACGATCAATCAACTCGTCCTTGTTCCACAAAGGCACATAAGCACTTAGTCCTTGGAATTTGACTGGATTGTGTGTGAAACGCTCATATTTGTATGGTTGAGCAGAGGGGTACACCTCGCCGCTCATCAGTATGGATGAAAACTTAACCTCTTTTGAGTGGTTGTGCCCAAACTTGAACCTAGGTCTTCCAACTTGAAAAACAAGCACCTTACCCTCCCTCAAAGTAGTGGTTGTTCTCATTGTTAAAATAAACCATTTTGAACAAATTAAAAATAATGAAATGCCAACCTAGCACTAAAGTTCTTGATTCGGAAGGTCCAAGTTATGAGTTCAATTCCAATAGGCAATGCTAAGTGATTAAGTTCTAATTGGACTAGATATCTTGGTAGGTAATGCTGAGTTATAAAGTTCTAATTTGACCAAATATCTTGAGGTATACCTATGTTTCAATTATTTCACATTCTAACATCCCAATTTGTAACTTTGTTGTAATTTAATCACATACATATAAAAATACATAACTTTTATATTTTATTAATTAAGATTAGTTATTAAAATATAAGCATTGTAGCTTGAATTAACACAATACCCATGATTCTTTTTAAAACAAGACAACTTGGGACTAGTAGCACAACTCATACCCAAAGTAATGGTCTAAAAAAATACACAAAAGTCTAACTATTCCAAAATTTGGATTCCGCACCTGGTACAATATGCAAAGAATAGGCAAACATCCATGATAATACGTAACTTTATACTTTTCTGAAAATTTGTAGAATTTTATGATTTTTTGAAACTTACCTGTAAATGCTGGGAATCAAACCCACAAGCCTGTACCATCCTTGGAGCTCAACATTGAGGTGAACAATTGCCTGCCTTCTATACTTAAAAATGAATTTAAAAACAATCTACGTCGAAGTTATAACCGGCGGTGTGATTGTCGGCGTAGCATGAAAAAGTAAGACAACGAACCCTCGTTTTTTTTGTATCGCAATTTTTGGTTGGTTTGCCCCATTACCTTGGTTGCTTTATCGCCCAGTCGCTTATAAAGAGCAGGTTTGTTTTTGCAGCTGGAATTCCATTATCTGCAAAAGAGCCATTTCATTTCAATTTCTTTTATAAAAGGTAAAAAAGGGATCCTTGAAGGTGCTAGGCAGGACGACAACCTTACTCATAGAATTTCACTCGCAGGATAACCTTTGACATGACAGGTCAATGCATGCATGCATCCACATATATACATATATAAACATATGTAAAAGAAAAGAAGATATTCAGAACCAAAACAGGCGATGTCAACATTTTGGCATGTAGAAAGAAACAAAACGCTGCCAACAAATACAATACAAATTATATAATCCCCATCTCTATCTCCGCGCGCAAGTCAAAATGCGATTTCCCGCGCGTTTGACAACAAACAAACCCCACAACCCCCGGCACAGCCAGTGGGGCCCGCGCCCTGACGTCACGTGACCATTATTAAACGTGAACTTTTGCCGTGCCTGGGCCCCACGCGGGTTGACTCCACGGTAAGCAAAGAACCCGGTGGACCCCGCCTCCATCATGCCACCCCGCCTCCACGTGGGGCCCAGCCTTTTTTTTTTCTTCCGCCCCTTTCCGCCATTTATGCTCCCATCTGCACCGTGTTTTTCTCGCCCCTCCTATTAATTATCGCGTAATCATGTTATTCCCCATAATTCGTGCATTAGCGTATAACGTGCGTACAAATCATGAGCCCTCGTGTGAGGTGGCCACGTCGGCACCCAAAATAAGATTATCATGCAGAATCATTTTGGCCTCCCTTTTAGTATATGGTATATACACACATTTAAGCATGATGAGGACACGTATTTGTTTTGTAAAGTTAAAAATTCCCGTTTCATTTAATATTTGCCACCAATGATCAGTTGGGGACCTTGGTTTAGACAAAATTCGTGGACTGAATAATATCGATAATTGTAGCGCTTTTTACACAAAGCTGTTTCTGTGGTCCGGCCACGGGGAGTCCTAGCTGGGATTATGACGTGGTGGCATGCAACTGCCCTGCATGCGCCACGTCATCATGACTATGCTCTGCTTTTGGTACGTAACTGGAAGCGGTTCAGTTGAGAGAAAATGAATAAAATATGGACCCTCTCAGTGTTTAGCTGGGTTGCTACATTTTTCTTGGGAATTTTCAGAGAAAAATTATGGCTTGCTGTCTAATATTGGGCGGAAAAGTTAAAAGTGGAATGTTCTGCCCATTTCATGGTCAGCGGATGACGTGGATATGACCGGTTAATGCAGGTCGCTGTTTGCTCTGTAATCGGTTTCCTGCGGTTTGTGTTTTAAAATTGAGCAATAATTGTCATACATCCATGCGTTGGACATATCCATAACTACAGCCATTTCAGATCGGGCGAAAGGAAAGATCTTGATGGAATAAGTTTCACCATCACTAAAAATAACATTTTATCATGAGGAAAACACCCTTCTTGTTCCGTCCTGTATTAATGGGGAGTGAGTGCAAAGTTTTATTGCTAAAACAGTTGTTGATAGAAGAAACTGTTTGCAGATAATGTCTGTTTGCTATTTTAAGAAGAAACAATCTTGACTCAAAACTATATTACCTCGTTCTCTTTGTGTTAATGGCATCGTTAATAGCGTTTGTCCTTGGGCAAAGGTTGGGTTTGGCAGGATTTTGGGTATCTCTTTGTCGCAATCGTGATTGACGAAAGTTAAGTCAATCTTTTGTGCGTAATCCTGTTTGCACTTGTTTGATGACCTCCTGCAAGTTGCACTTGGTATCATATCAAATCCCATGACAGCGGGGTGCATCCTGCTTGGAAATCTTAAACAAGTTTACGAAATCATACATTAAGGCATGATATCAAATCAATTTAATTGAACGCGTGAACAAGTCATAAATTTAAGATTTCGGGACTTCGATCGGGTGGACTTCTGAGTCACATATTATATTGCATGACTAAATGGTGGGGGGATTTGCAGTCGTCTAGACCTGAATCAATGATGCATTTACAATCATAAGTTGATGGATTAGGGAAATACTTTGACTCTGTTCTCATGGATTGCAATTCTCATAGCCGAGTGACTTTCAAATTGTTTAACAGATTACATCATCGCATCGTAAACAAGTTTTAAAACAAGCTTTTTCTTTAACCAAGAATCGTGGACCAATGATGCTTTAGTTGGGGATGATTCAAGTCGGGGATATTTAATTTAACGGCATGTGTTCCATTGGAATGGATAAACCTAAACCCAAAACACCAAATCAGATCAGATTGTGCGCTAAACCTAAACCCAGAACACCAAATCAGATCAGATTGTGCGCTAATTAATTAATGACGGCCAGGGAAGGAACAAACATTCCGTGGAGAAACTACGCAGCCCATTAAAACCTGAAAGCAATACGAGGGGCGGTCACTTAATCAAATAATTACGAAGAATAATCCAATGTGGCGCTTTTGGTTTGACCGAATTAACACCCACACAAAGCCAAATAAAAGAATACAAACAAAAAACACTAAAAAGCAAACGAAACAAACCATCAAATCGCGTTGGAACGCCAAATTCCGAAATATGGGCGTGCTTGTCGCCTTGCGTTGAAAAGGCCAGGCCAGGGAGTGCGCTGACGTGGCCGGAGTGTACACGTGGCGCCACGTGGGCAGCCTAGGATTCTGAGTGGTGCCGGCATTGACCGCATTCACTGGGGCTCAGTGCTGGTGGCCTTGGAATGATGCGACACTGCATTCCCTGCACGTGCCACGTCATAATGCACAGCAAGGCCTCCTATTGGCTGCCGCAGGCGTTTTAATTCTTTATTATTATTTATTTGTTTAGAAAGTGCCCCTGTTTGTTGGTTTGTCCGGATTTTCCATTGGAAACAGGACGAGGCTTGTTGACTTGTGGAATGAGACAAGACAGAGACCTGCCCTCAGAGCGCCTGCAAATTTCTATTTTCACCGTCCTCTGATGATGATGATAATAATAATGGTAAAAATCTTTTCCTTTCCTATTTTTTTCTGGGTTGGGTTCCGTAGTTCTACGAATTTTACTGTGGTTTTGAAAGGCAGATGGATGGATTGATGGATGGGCGATGGATTGGATGAAATTTTGTTCCGTTTGCTCGCTTTCTTTTCTGCATTTAACATTACGTCCACCCACAACACCTACCCACTCCACCTTTTCAAAATTCAAACTGGCCCGGCGCAAAATTCAACTCTTTTATTTTGTCAGCGGGGTTTGTTTGAGCGCAGCAGTCCAAAACCATGCGAAAACGCAGAAGACTCCGAGAATGGAAAATCGCCAGGGATGGCATTAAAATAAAATGGCAGAGGAAAGGAAAGTAACGCAGAAGGAAGCGATTAGTTGGTCGCCCACGAAATTTTGACTGCAACTAGGGGGCTTTTCAATGTTGCTGTTGTTTCCCTGTTAATAAAACTTGGGGTCATGGGTGTCTAGGTTCGAGTGTAAAATTTGACTCTACACAGCTCTGTTCTGACCCAATTTGGGTCTGCTTCTCGGTTTGTTCCCAAATTTTTACCAGGGTAGAGACGGACAGAGGGAACGTTTGCTCTGTATCTCGAGAGAAACACACGGCCGCCCGAAATAGCAATGACATGTTCGTGGAATTTGTCATGAAGCTGCGCACCTTTCCCATGGGAAAAAAAAAGTTTGAATTGCTGAACGCTTTGAATTGGGGGAGGGAGAAAAAAAAAATGGGTCGTTGTAGTAAGTTGCATCACGGTTGACTTGCCTGGTGTCATGGGAAAAAAAATTGAATGCCAAATGGCCGCATTCCCATCTGCCTCGGCCATGTTCAAATTCAAGATTGGTAAATGACGGCCAGACTGTCTGTTTTTGTTTATTTTTATCCCTTTCTGGGTGCGCATAACTGAAAACAAAGATTCAACAAAGCTAATTGCACTACCTTAAATACTGAATGGTACCGTTGCTTCTTTTTGGTCAGAGGTTCCTTCCCTGGAAAGAATAGTTATCATAATAATGTCCGAGGACTGTGTGGGTAATTGGCTTTTAGCTCAGCTGTAAGAGAGGTGTGAAAGTTGGGGAATAATTCTAGGACAACAAATTGGTATACGAAAGAATAGTTATCATAATGCCAATGACCGGAAGAGTGTCCAATTCAATAGCTTTTTACGATGCAGCAGTATGAAATGGACTAATGGAGAGCTAGTGGATTAAAGAGTCAGTCGGTTATCCAAATCGGTAATCATATTGTCTATCAAGGAAAGAACGAGACAGTAATTGAACACTTAATAAATCGAGTTTCCAAGGTATGAACAAATAAAGGAAGCGGCGAGTTATGGATAAAAGCAGGTTATCATAATGTCCAGGAAAGAGGGGTAATTGGGTCTTTAGTATATGCTTTTCAGGCGTCAAACATGGAAGTCCAGTCAAGATACAGATAAGTAAAGGGGGGCAGAACATATCCAGAAAGCTATGGGAATGAAACAATGGGTAACACTATCTGGGATGAAGCATGAATTCAACCTCTGAGAAGATTGACAGGTAATATCGCAGAAAAAAAGGGAAAGAGAGTGGGTCAGTGGGCTATCCGTTGCAGTAATTTTTTTTTCAAAAACATATTTGCAGTTTTTGCGGAGTCTAAGGGGTGTAGTGGTATCCAGGGAGTAGGGAGAAAACGGGGACAGGAAAGACAAGGAAGAATAAACCAAATACCAAAACTGAAAAGGGCCTATGGAGCTCACCAACTCACTTTTAGAGTTGAACACCAGCAACGAAGAAGAAGAAGAACACCAACAACAAAAAAAACAACGGAAGAATGGTGCTGAAAGAGATCGGCGCCGTTCTGTTTTTTGGGTTTTTACCATGAGTGAAAACAGTTTCTGGGAATGCCAGCAGCGCTGACGTGGCGAACGCAGGCTGTGTGGGTTGCATTGGTTTTTGATTAATTTTGCGCTGAGGTGTTTGACTATCATGGGGACAGGGGCAGCAAGCAATTGAAGTGAAGTGGGGTGGGCTGGGGAGGCCAAGAAGGCCAGGGCAGGGTCAGGGGCAGGGGCAGGGGCAGGTCTCCGGACCGGACCATATCCAGGCAAGCAAGCAAGCAAGCAAGCAAACTCCACTCATCGATGGCGGAAGCCACCGTGTGGAACTCAAGAAAACGGAGCAAAACCCACAACACAACTCGCAAAACCCACCACAGAAATCGCAAGAACTGCCGCACCCACAACCAGTTACGGGTCTCAGCAGACCTCCCACAAGTAGCAGCAGCTCCAGTAGTACTAGCAGTGCCGCCGCCAGGAGCAGGAGTTTCAGCACAGTCTTTATCAGTAGCAACAACGAGAAGAAGAATCCGCAGGCGTGGTCGGAAGTACGACAGTCTCCGTTCCATCGTTCTGGTGTTGACATTCGCACAACATTGAAAGCAGCCCAACACACGCAGAAGCAGCAAAACAAACCCGGCCAAGAAAGTTTTTCATTCACTCACTCGCAGGGAGAGTTTCTCTTTTTTGTTCCGCAGCAGAGAGAGCCATGATCTAGAGAAAAGTAGGCAGCGGTGGCGAGTCCGAAACCGCAGAGGTAAAACAAAAGCGGGGTTGATTTTTTAAAACAGATGCGGCTGCTGCTGCCAGTGCAGAAGCGTGATCCAGGAAAAGCACGAGCAGCTTTGAGCTATGAGTCTCGGTGAAGCTTTGGCAGTATCTTTCAGAACCATGATCTGAGAAAGCTCCGATTCTGCAACCTCCGATTGCGGAAACAAATAAAAACAAATGGGCAACAGCGTTTCCAGGGTTGTGGGCTGTTTTGTGCCTGCAGGGAACGATCATTCCGAGAAGGCCGGGGCCGGGGGCCTCGTTTTCTCGGAGCCGCTGGACGAGGGGCTGGGCCATTCATTCTGCTATGTGCGCCCGCCGCTGATGGAATCGGGGCGCTTTTCGCCGGGCCATTCGGACCGCTACGGCGGCCCGGGCCCCGCACTGGACGACGCATGTGCGCTCGACGCCGCCGACAGCTTCCGCTACGACCCCGCGACTGCGACCGCCACGGTGGCCGCCCTTCCGGAGACGACCACGTTCCGGGCCATCTCGGGCGCCTCCGTGAGCGCCAACACGGCCACGCCGCGCACCGTGGGCGAGCTAAACCACGCGGCCATGGCCGCTGTCATGGCCGCGCCTGCCGCCTTCGAGGGCAGCGCTTCCTTCAGCCACCTGCCGCTGCAGCCAGTGCCGCGCTGCGGGGCCGCCAACAACAACAACCACAACAACAACAACCCATGTGCGCAGGCGGGGGGCTACTCGGGTCCCATGGCGGTGGTGGACCGCACCTTCATGTCGGCACCGCTGGAGCGCGTGACCGGGTTCATGTCAGGCCCCTTCGAGAGCGCTTTCCTGTCCGGCCCGCTGGACCACTCGCACGCGCCCGTCGCCGATCGCTCGCAGTTCTCGGCGCCGCTGAACTCCACCGCCGCGCACATGCGCAAGCGCCGGCGCTACCTCGGCCGCGTGGCGCGCACCGTGCGCCGCGCGCGGTCGCTGGTGGCGCGGCCCTTCGCGCGCCACGGCGACGGGCAAGGCCTGGAGGCGCCGGACCACGAGGGCGGGAATCCGCACATACAGTGGGCGCAGGGCAAGGCGGGCGAGGACCGTGTCCACGTGGTGCTGTCAGAGGAGCACGGCTGGCTATTTGTCGGAATCTACGACGGCTTCAACGGCCCCGATGCGCCCGAGTTTCTCATGTGCCATCTCTACAACGCCATCCACGCTGAGCTCGAGGGCCTCCTCTGGGATAGCAATAGCAATAACCAGCAGCTGCACTGTACGTGCGCCACGGACGGATCCGATCACGGAAAAGCGCCGGATTCTTCTTCCTGCCTGGAAATCAAAACCGGCGGAGAAACAACGCATAAAACCACCAGCATCACCAGCCATGAATCCTGTGTCGGGCACAGTGGAATAGATGATTCCGGGATTGGGAATAATGCCGGCAACACCGATGAATTCCGCATTGGAAAAATCGAGTCCCAGGACGGTATGAGCAATAATGGCGGCGCTGATTCCGCTCCTGGCAAAAATGCGGCAGACACAGTCGAAGATGAATCCCGAATTGGAAAAACAGAGCCCCAGGACCACAACAGCAACAGCAGCAGCAGCAATGTTGCCACTGCTTCTGCGGCGGGAATGGATGATTCTGGGATTAGGAACAGTGTACAAGCCTGTGAATCTCGGACTGAGACAGAATCCAAGAGCAACAGTAATGGCGGTCTTGCTGCTGCTGTCGATGATGACGACGATGATGATGATGATGCCAGGGAAATCCGGGACTGGAGAATGGAGGATTCGGGAACGGAGATTAGGGCAGAGAGTACTGGAAATGTCGATGATGGGTCTGCGGGAAAGGTCAGCGAATTCATCAAGAAGGTGCCGTTTCAGGGTGATGGAAGTAAGCGGGTGAGAGGGAAATCTCTGCGAGAGCTTCTGGCGGAAGAAGAGGAGGATGATGATCTTGGGCTGGATTTTTCCGTTTGGAATGCAAAGAGCGGCAGCAATGCACAGATCCAGCGGCAGGGTGGGCGGGGCCGATCGTTGCTGGGTTCGATTATCAGGCACAGGAGGAAGGACAGCCTCAGCAGGATGCTGTTTCCATGGCGATGTGATTGGGAGAAGGAGAGAATTGAAGTTGAGAAGAAAAAGAACGACGACGACGACGACCAGCAGGCCAAGTCTGTGTCATGCGGCCACAGATGCAGCAAGCCCAGTCAAGTGGACCATGGTTCGGTTTTGAAGGCCCTGTTACGGGCTCTGGAAGTCACGGAGGAGGCTTTTCTGCAGATGACGGACAAGGTTCTTGATGAGAATCCGGAACTGGCTTTGATGGGTTCGTGCCTGCTGGTGATGCTGATGAAGGATCAGGATGTTTATGTCATGAATGTTGGCGACAGTCGTGCCATTGTGGCTCAGCATAGCCCTGATACAAATGCAAATTCTGGGCAGAGTTTGGGCAACAACAGGAGACTTTATGGGCACAGCAGAGTGGGATCCAGAGATACACATATGCGGTCAGAATTGGAGGGCATCACCGAGGAGAATAATGGGGCAGATGCAGCCGTGCCGGCATCTCGTTCAAGGCTCGTTGCTCTGCAGCTTTCCACCGATCACAGCACAAGCATTGAAGAGGTAAGCATTGTTTTTCTCGTGATTGTGTTGTTGCACAACAGCGATGCTGCTGATGTTTGCTTCATTCTTTTCAATTATGCCATCTATGTCTACAACATAGTCCACACCCGTGAAAAACAGCTGTTACTCATGAAAACTTTGCACAAGGACTTCATTGGAATACATGAGCTTCTTCGATTGTCGTAATTATGATAAGTTTTTGAAATGCTTTGTATATAAATTGTTTTGTCATATGAACTCGCCCTCGACCCAGAGTTATTGTCAGTTCAATCACTGAAATTCGTAATTATGTGATAAATCTCACTTAATTAATGTCCGGACGTTTGCAAGCTTGGCCGTATCGGTGACGAATCACCTTCCGAAATAAGTGTTACAGTAGTTTTTCTGGAGTCCTGGTCTTAGGTCATGGGATACTGTTCTAAGATGAAAGGAACACATCACCGGCAAATGTTTCTTTTGGCAAGTCAACAACAGAACCAATACTGATCTTTTATAAATTTGGGCTGTGTTCCTGCAAAACTTTTTCCCCGGTAAACAAAGTTTTGGTTTTTTCTCCTGTTATGTTCTGGGAGCTTTCTGAAATTCATGACAGAGACCTTCTGGATCTATTGGACAGCAGAAATGTACATTCTATGAGCTTTGAAAACATCATTAAGAAAATTAGCAAGTGTTATTGGTAACCTTTAGAACCAATCAGCCAAATTTGCAACTGTAATATCCCACCTATGTCTAATCAGGTTTTCATGGGATAATAGTCTAGCTTGTTATTTAAAAAATAAAATGAAATGCCAACCATTTAAATTTTGAATTTTTTAATATTTGAAGGCAAAGCAAAATGCAGCTCTTTTACAAGATTGTAATATGCATGTAACAACTAAAACTAAAAGGATATCTCCAAATAATCGATCTGGATATAAAAGAGACCACCGATCAGAAAATCGGCAAGTGATTAATAGGTCTCTAAACCTTAGGTAGTGACTTCAAAAATGATATTAAAAAAGAAAAGAAAAGAAAAAATTGTTCCTCCAATTTTGCAGCAAGGATTTCATCAAGGTTTACAAGATATCGCCCTGAAATTTTTTATATCTTTGTCATTAATCTTAACCAACCGTGTCGTGCTTTTTACTTGTTTACTCGAGTTTTCATTCACACTGCACGTATAACTGTACACTATACATAAAAAAATGGTCATTCGTTTTACAGGTTTATGGATGTATCTAATTATCTAATATGTTGTTTCTCATCTGCCGCTTTTAAGTGATCTACTGCATTCATCTCCTCGTACTTTGTTTGGTTTCATTACATTTTTACCTTCCTACTTTGGTTGATTTCTTTACATTTCTACCTCCCAAATAAGAAACTACAATTCATGCAACATATGAAGCTGATTTGTGATTTACATATTTGGTGGAACTAAAATTTTTGTTGAATTTTGCAGGAAGTTCTGAGAATCAAAGCAGAGCATCCTGATGACAGTGAATCCATCTTGAATGATCGTGTTAAGGGCCGCTTGAAGGTCACTCGTGCATTTGGCGCTGGATTTCTGAAACAGGTATGTATTAAAAAATAGAGCATGTTGAGAAGTTAGGTTAAAAGTTTTTGCATGTAAATTTCTTTACCCCTTATGTTCTATCCTTCATGTGTTGAAGATATACAGTTAATTCTTTCTTTCTAACGTGTATTCGTGGCACTGTTCCATGTCAGATGTTACCTATTTGTTTAATTAGATTCCAGTACTTAAGAACAGATTAAAACTTTAGCATTTTCTTATGTCGCTAGAAGTAGGCGTATATTTTTAAGTTTATTATTATTGTTATTGTTGAATAACCTTTGATGATGCTGTGCCTTATTTTCAGCCCAAGTGGAATAATGCCCTCCTGGAAATGTTCAGAAATGATTATATTGGCACTGCCCCATATATCACTTGTGTTCCTTCACTTCGCCATCATAGACTTGGCCCAAACGATCAATTCATTGTTCTATCATCAGATGGTCTTTATCAGTATCTAAGCAACCAGGAAGTAGTTTCTCATGTGGAGAAGTTCATGGAAAACAACCCCGATGGTGATCCAGCACAGCATTTAATACAAGAGCTTCTATTTCGGGCTGCCAAAAAAGCTGGTGAGTTTTGATTTTTAATTGGTTCGTCAGATAGATGAGCGTCTTTTGTGCGCAGAATTTCTCAGATTTATCAAGAATCAAACCGGTTGATTTTGACATGCCTGGCAACTTTTCTTATTTTTTATTATCTGTCCATTTCTACACTTTGGTTCTCATATTCATCATATGCAATCATGTTTTGTCTATATCATCATAAGTTAACATAAGCTTTTACAATATCCACCTGTTTGAATGCGAGTACATATGAAAAATAAAGGTGATTGTGTGTTGTGTTGTGCACCTATGATTGATTGTGAAGCATGGGGTTCTAATGAAACTACTTTGTTTCGGGTAAACCTTATTTTGGCTGACAACGATTGCATTAAACCTATTAATTTGTTCTAAATGTTCCCATGTTTTCAAAACTCATAGCATGTATATTTCTACTGGCCAATAGATCCAGAGGGTCTACAGACGTAATAAAATTTCAGCTGTAGTTTTGGTTTTAGTTTCAAAGTTCACCAGAATATGGCACTGACTAATATGTTACCTATTTTCTTTTTCTTTTTTTTAAAGGAATGGACTTTCATGAATTGTTGGATATACCTCAAGGAGATCGCCGAAAATACCATGATGATGTCTCAGTCATGGTAATATCACTCGAGGGAAGAATATGGAGGTCCTCTGGAAGGTGTATATGATCCCGACTTTGGCCAATTTTTGCTATAATCCCAAGTGCAGCGACTTGGAAGTTGCTTATTCATTTCTTGGGGAATAAGTAAGGTGTGCCTGTCCTTACAAGCTGGAGTTCTGAATTTTCCTTGTAGGACAAACTGTTCACTTTACGTCTTTTATTCACTTTTCCTTTCTTGATGGATCAATCATTGTAAACTAAACTGTGCTGCAAGGGGATTGCAAACTTCAGTCGCCATGAATACTTCAAAATTGATGCCTTCAGGGGGCAAAGATCGCTTGTTTCTTTCAATCGACCATCTGGTTACAACACCAAAACCAACTAAAATGCAATGGAAAGAAGCCTTTAAGCCAGCGGCTTCACAACTCCGATAATCCTTTATCAAATTTCTGTAGAAAATCTGTTGCCTTCTTATAGATCAATATCCAAGTCCCAATTGTGTATCCTCTCCTTGTGCTGTTTTAGCTGAGGAACTGCCGTGATTATTGTACAAAGATGTTTTCTTGAAATTTAAGAGCATAAGGAAGCTTTTCTAATGGTCCAAGGTCTGCTGTATTATGTGCACCTGGCTTTCTGTTCTTACAGCCGAATTAACTGAAGACTTAAGTGCCTGGGACCATTTTCTGTTGAGCTATCCCTAATAAGGAGGATAAATTTTACACAGTTTTGCCACATTTATTTCATTAATTTTTGAAATTTGTTTAGATGTTTGGAAGTTGTGTTATGCCACAGGTTTTTGGGAATATACTGGGAAACGATTTTGTTGAGAATAAGCTCGAAATACATTTATTCTTGTAAAGTTTCCACATTTTTTAATTTTTTGTTCCTTAAAAGAATTTTCTCCTTTATCTTGTTGTGGAAGTTTTGCCACTTTATCTCAGAATTTGAGAACCGATGCAATACAGTTTTCAACCAGTTGAATGCAAGCTGAATAAAAGCTAGTGATACTCGATTGTTTTTAGATTGCATGGAATATTGCCAAGACGTTACTGATTAGTCCTAGGCTATTTTAAAAGCAATGAGTAGAATGCTCATTATATGTGGATTTTTTATGCACATATTTTGCTGGATCCTCTAATAGGTTAACAGCGTTGCCATTCTATATCTTTCCACTTATAGAGATGCCTTCGAATGAGGTAGAAGTTCCTGGTTCAGTTTTCAATTTATCAACGGTTCATGTTGATACGAAGAATACTTTTCAAATGCACAATTCCAAATGAAAATGTGTACATGACAGATTGTAATGTTTGAAAATGGTTACAATAACCGTTGCTTCAATGTTGGACGTACTGATACGTAATTGTGCAGAATACTCGCTGCCAAAATGGAGGCATTAAAAAATAAGCAAGCTAGCAGAATTCATGAGCGAAAACCTTGTCGGTTATTTCCAATGATAGCTAGAAAATGCTACTGTTACTTATACTACTGTAACAACAAAGTCATGGACGTAATTCCGATAAGTAGTTGTGCACATTAATCGGTATAAAATGGAGGCTTCTAAAAATTAAGCTAAGAAAGCGGGATTTATACGAAAACGGTCAGTTATCTTCAAAAGAGAGTTAGAAAATGCAAATATTGCATGCAAAAATTTGATGATAATCGTGTTAACGTAGAACTTCTAAGTAAAATCCTGTTCGGTTCAAATCGTTGATTTTATCTTAAACCTTTGATCTATGGTAATGTTCGTTATAATTTCTTGTGCAAGATTTAGTAGAGAGATGATCATAGATGATAACATCTGGTACCTGAATTTAAAATTTGAGTCTGAATGTAAGCTTTCCAGCATCCTTTCTTGTCTTATCGTAGGAAGTCTCCTGCGGCCGTCATTCAGACCTTTCTAAATTGTTTAAAAATAGAAAGACACATGAGCGAGAACGAAGATCCGAAATCCTCAGAAAAGACGTACTCCATCAAACAGGGTTTATGTTTAGATCAAGCTTCAAGCGTACTCAGCACGTCTAAGACGAGACACTGTTGTATCGGGAAGGCCGAAGTTATTTAGAGGTTAAAAAACACACACGAGCAGACATGGATACATCCAGATCGAACATCCTTCTGTCCTTAAAAAAGACGTATTCCAGGAAACAGGTTTTATATTTATACCATGCTTCCAGCGTATCTCTAACGGGGAAGTATGTCAATTATCACTATAGTCATGCTCGTGCTTATTTAGGCTTTCACATAATGCCTCGCTTTTTTATGCACACAGAGCGTTAAATAATATTGCTGATAATATTTTTGAAATGTAATTTGGATGAAATGGTAATGTCTTGTCAGGTTAACTTTTGATTGAATTTTGAAATTTCTAAATTTCTGAAATGTTCAATTTTCATAATTGTGAATGAATTGATGATTTATGGAATGCTTGAGTCTCCTGAATGAAAGAATATTGAAAGGATGTAGAAATGAAAGAAAAGGAATATCAATAGTCATAGAGTGGCTGAAAATTTCATGCATCAATTTTATTGGCTGGTTTAAAGTCCCTTACGTTATGGTATAGCCTTTATTTATATAGAATTTTATTGGGGCCAAATCCATGTACATCTATCCATCAATTTATAAATTCCTATAGAAAATACTTTGTATTATTTCTTCAAGAGATGACAACATAAAAGTCGTATATCATTTGTTGGTAAATGTGAAGTCAATGTAAATTGTGTGTGTGATTTTTTTATAATTTAAAGAAAAGTAAATCAAGTGTTATGTTGGTTAACTTCCAAGGCAAATGCACAGTAGGGTTGTCTCATTGTATATAGCATGATACAAATGTATATGTAAAAGGTTGCGTAGGGTTGTCTCATTGTATATAGCATGATACAAATGTATATGTAAAAGGTTGCTTAAATGCCGGGAGTGTTGAAACTCCAAAGAATGACTCTAAGTATTCTCTCAGACATATAGCAGTCAGAATACTAGTATTTAGTAAGATAATAAATACTTGGAGAATAGTGAGGTAATAATACAATAAATATTGCAATACATTTCATGTATAATTAGATTTTGCAATGTGTTGCTTGCAAGTTAATAAGCTTACCAATTAAGTTTTGTATACCCTTGAGGCTTTTGATTGAACTGATGTAACGACACTGCTTTGAAGAAGCAATCTTCAACACCACCCTTGAGTCCAAAACTAGCTAAGTGTTCTAGAGTTGACCTGAGATGGACTATGCCTTAATGTTTATAACACTAAATGGACAACATAAGTGTACATAACACATTGGTTCATAGGTTAGGAGCATAGCAAGTATGCCTCACAAAATCGTATAAGTGATAAGACCAACGTGACACATGCACAAAAGACCAGAATAAGCACAAGCAACCATATAAGATACATTGTTCCCTAGAAGAGCTAAAATGTGTTCTTACTCTAATGCATCTAGGCCTAAGCCCCACTTCAAAGAGACGAGTGGTGGCCTAAGCATCGAAGTTGATGCTTCTTAGTAAGCCTACATATCTTTTTGATGTAATACACAAAGGAATCAAGGCCATATAGTTCTTCAATGATGGTTATGATAGCATGTGATAAGTAGCAAGTATAGCCTATGACCAACCATATGAATCACTAGCGTTCACTAAGCAGTATGGTCGAATTCTGTAGACTTTAGTTCTCTTAGTACACTGGGTTTAGAAAATGAATCTAACAATCGTGATTGTTGTTTTCTCAGTTCCACTTGTGAGGTGCAAGTGTATGGTTAAGTGTAACTAAGGCATTTGATTTTTATCGTTTTATGTTTTATGGCTTAAATCGCCTAAGTGTTGGAAAATAAAGTAATTAAATGTCTAACTATTCTAATAACTAACTAATATCTTAACTAATCCTAACATAAGCATTTGTTCCCATTTACTGTACACATCCTAAACCATGTTACAATGTTACTGGGTTACTAAGCGTTAAGCGCTACTGGGATTACCAAACATTAACGTATGCTTGAAATGGTTGTACTTATGTGTTTTAATTAATTAATTAGATGCATTAAAGTAAACTGCTCAAATAATAAATGCATTTAAAGTAAACATTAAGTTAATTCCAAATGTTGCAAGGTTTGTGAAGAAAGCTTGTCTTTATTGCTGGTCACACTAAGGTGCTTAGGTACATCAATGTTCAAATAAAGAACCGTACACTTCTCACTCCTACTATGGGCACTCGAAAATATTCTAACTTTCAAAAGGAAACACTGCAAGAGATTCACCAAGAGACTAACTATGGAATGCCATAAATGTAGTTGGTGAGTGCATATTTATAGCCAAAGATAGACATCGTGTTGATGGGGTCATGTTGATGTGACCATGTCGACAAGATTGCGTCGAAAGGAAGATGTTTCATCATACCCCCATGATTGAATGAAAACTTATTCTTGAGTGAACAAAAGGAGGACCAAGTTCTTTACAAAAATTGGGAAGGTATGAGATTATTGACTAACTACAGACACACAACTGACATAAACAAAAACTAGGTGCCCAAGTGTATGGATTTACAATCATTACAAAAAATTGGTGTTCATGACAACAAAATTGAACACCATAATAAAAATTTTCAGCACAACCCCTTTGATAGCTTGAAGACGAGGAAGAAAATTAGACAATCCTAGGTGGTGTAGTCTCCTAAGATGTTGAAGGACCTTCTCCTACTTCTAGTGCACATGGTTGTTGAGGCAGTGGTTGTAGATGTCCTACTATAGCTGCAACTTCTAGCAAGAGACAAAAAGCATCTAACAATGCTTTCATCTTCCCCTCCTTACTCTTGGGATCATACACAGTCCACACAACATTGCTAATGTGGGCTGGTATGGGAACATCCCAAGGACATGGCATTGCTGGGAACAACCCTTTAACATTGACAAACTAGGTAGTGAACTGTTTATATTCAATGTTGAACGCATTGAGTGCATTCTACAACTCATAGTAGTCATTCATTTTCTTCGTTAGGTTCTCTACTGTTGATCTCTGATAAGTGAACTTCACCTTAAGAACCTCGAGTTTCGCATTTGCTATCTCAAGCTTTTGCTTGCTTTCTTTATGGTGCTTGAACTCTGCCTCATACAGAAGGTATGAGTTGGCCACTTGCTTCTCCAACTCTAACCTCAACTGTTTGGCAGTTAGCATTGTTAGGCTTGAGTAACGGAGGTTGATGAGCTCCATGTACTTCATCATCTCCTTGATTTGTAGCTCTTTCAGGTGGATATTTACTTTGTTGTCCATGTTTAGTCCATCAAAGATGGGCTACCACATGTCACCTCATTTCTTAAGCTGTTAGAGGGTCTCATTCACCTTTGCCTTAGCTAGTTGGATGTGTTTTTTATTTATCTCCTTCTATAGGCCAACTTGGTCTTTGTAATGATTCTTGATCCTTTCGAACTTGAGGGTCTTGTTCTTCCAAGTGGCGACATCAATTGCAAAATTCTAGTGACGGGCACACACCTCCTTTATTAAGAGATTTTGATTTTCTACAATCAACCTCCTCAATTCATTGTTTACCTTGGCAAGCTATTCTTGCTATTTTTGGATGAATTTTGACATCTGTTCTTTTTGGCATCTCAACATTACGCAGGTGATGGTTTTCCTGGGTCAACCTTATGTTCTCCTGGTGGACCTCTGACAAGTTCTTTTGAATGTTGTAGGCGGTGGCATCAGCAAGGACTTAGTTGAAGATCATCGACTCCTTTGTGTACTCAGCCTCTTTGAGTTTTTGTTGAAGTTGTTGGAAAGCTTTATCTCTTGAGACTACTTGGCTGAGTATAGTGGGATTAGCAATGCAGGTTCTAAGTTTCTCAACTTTTGTAGCCAAGAGCTGAATCTCAGCTTGGGTTGTTTCAAGTTGGGCATTGGCAATGAGAACTTTTTCCTTAGCCTCAAGTAGCTTTGATTGGTTTGCTGAAATGATTTCCAAGAGATCAAAGATATCCGAAATCGGTTGCCCGGTTCTAACCAATCGGTCTAGCAATTCCTCATGCTGAGCTACATTGAATCTTTCACTTGGTGCTACTGCAAACACCTACATGTCTTTAAATGCAGTTACATCTAGTACAGATGTCATAGGGACATTGAGTGCATTAGCCACTTTTTCATCCATCACTTTTGCTATTGTTTCCTGTTCTTGGTCTTGCACCACCAGAATAGTTGCCTCCTCACCCTTCTCCAAGTGCATTGAAAAGGCATCAGTGTTCCTAGAGATTTTTAGGAATTGCTACTATTGAGAGAGAGATACTATTACATCTTGGGTGCTAGGTTTTGATTGTGTGGGCACCTGCATTATTTGGGCAAAAAACATTGGGGCTAAACCCTTCATCCTATTGATGGATCATGCTACTTCATTGAGATGACTCAGCATTGGTTTGTAGATGGAGGGTTCACTACCACTTGGTCTTGCCTGTTGCTACAGGAGTTGCTCACGAAGTTTATGCATGTGCTCAATGGCAACACATGACTCTAGCATGGTTTGCTCATGAGTGGGTGGTGGTGGCAATTTCTCCTTGGTAGGGACCTTGTCCTTCTTCATTTTCTCCCAAGAGGCAGAAGGAGCATGTCTGATTGTATCAAGATTAGTGGAGTCCAACCATTAAGAAGTGTGAATCTTAATTGTGATGGGTCACAGTAAGGTTGTAAATGTTTAGCTTTGCATGCGTAGACCTTAGTTACTTTGTTAACCACTAGTTGTGAATCACTCTTGATTATCAAATGTTTAATTCATAGGTCTACGCACAACATTGGTTCTCCAGTGTTTGAACCTTTTCAATGGCAGACAACACTATTGAAGGAGTCCATGATGGTGACCATTTCAGCCACCAGAATGCTTGGGCTAAGGGCCAAGAAAAGGTTCATCAACCTAGCACATGTGAGCTGATTGTTCAACACCTCTAAGGCTTGATGGCACAACCAATGTTGTGCCCCCTTCACATCACTATCTCAACCAAAGGATTTCACTCAACACTCATCAATATAAGGAGTCTTTGATGAGTGTTGTATTGTCTTAAGCTAGTGTGCTCAAAGTATGAGCCATAATTAGAGGGATTGAGAAGAGACATGTATCTCCTCTTAGATTGCCCTAGGATTGTGTTCAGGCGATCCACGAAAGGTCCACATTCACTTCAGTGATTATGGAATTAAATTTTAAATCTTTTGCAAAGTTCATTCTTGAGGTTGCATAATTTTTGAATGAGACATGGGAAGGGAAGTGCCTTCCTCCCTCGTTTGTTTTCCTGAAAATGCTTCTCCATCTCAAGATAGATTAGTTGAGGGAGGTTGATTGAAAATTTTCCGCTTACAGTAGTGCATGCATGGGTAGAGAAAGTTGTGATCTTTTTAGGCCTCATCGTTGGATTGAGGTGGTAGGCCACCATCTTAAAGTATGCGTGCTTTGCTATCATGAGCATACCAAACTTCTTACGGTCAACATTGTACCACTACAGGATCCACTTTTTCTTAACCTCATAGTCTGCTTGCGTTGATATCTTTACCAAGGTTGCCCTAGTTTTTGGTAACCCAAGGGCCACAAAAATGACCTTCATTGAGTAGGGCACAAAGATGTCCTTGATCTTCACTATGGCATTGCCCTACTTGTCGTTCTAGAAGAGGTATGTTTCACCCATATGCCATTCTCCATTGGATGTGAGAATGGATCACATGGGAGAAGTCTGGAGATGAGCTTTAACTTCTTCTAGGGTAAAGTTTAGTAAAGATCCAAAGTTTAGTTTAGGAAGAATTATTTTTTTGAATCTTCCTAGACCCAACTTGCTTCAGAAAAGCCTCCATCAGGGTGACCTCAAGGTTTGGTCTATGTCTAGGGGTCTCATCTTAGTGGGATTACTCCATTTTAGCTTTTGGAATCTAATGGAAAAATTCCACATTAGGGTCCTCATGAAGAGGTTCTATTGCATGTGTCTCTGCTACCTGTTCCTAGGGTTGCTCTTGTTAGCCCCTTCTAGTTCTAGGCCACTTGTTCTTTGGTTGGGATGGTCCTCCTTCCCATGGTTGCTTTGGTCTTGGTGACATATGTGATCACAACATGACCAAGGATTAGTATTTAATGTGTAACTTTATAACATTTAAGTACCTTATCTCTTGTGTTAGTTACACTTGGCTAAGTTGTGATCATGGTGGATTAGTCATTTTAATATTATTTTATTTTAATGTCTACTAGAGTTTTTTTGGGAAGGCTTAACTTTTATAAATTTATAATTTTAATGTTATTTTTTTGGCTAAACCTTGTGGGAGTTAGAAAATTTTTGAAAAATTGTTCATAAGAAACCTAAGGTTTGTGGCCTCCAAGACGTAGAGCTTACCTCTAGTAGCTACAAGAACAAAGAATGAGGCAAATCAGACAAGCGGTTTGAAAGTTATGGGCTTTGAAAATGGTAAGAACTCATCATATGTTTGAAGTAAGTGACAAATTTTTTCAAAGTGTTGCATTATATTTATAGGGTTTTTATAGTTGTGTTGATGGGATCACATATACAGGGGTGTGTTGACATGAGGGGCTACATTGATGGGATCCCATCGATGTGGCCAAAGACAAAAAAATTCACTTTGAAAATTAGCATAAAAATAAAGAATTTTTGCATGAAATTGGAGTCCATAGAGACCCAGAAAGGCCATCAACATGAAGAAATACTTGAAGAGGGCTAGGAAATTCACAAAAAGGAGTTTGAATTCAGCAAAAATGATTGGAAAACTTGAAAAGGAGTGGAAAATTGGATACAATTGATGTTGAATGATTTGAATACAAAAATGTCTGAAGGATGAGGAACTCAACTAACCCAACTAAGGAGTATGCAAGTGGGTCTTTTCCATAGCAGGCTCATGCCCTTAATTCCCTTGTAAGCCCTCAAACCCAGGAGTCCGTGGGTCTCATGGGTGATTAATGGTTATGAAAAGTTAAGGACTTAATCCCAGATGAATCTACCTAAGAATTTTGACACATTAAACTAAGAGATTAAACAAAGCCATGAAAAATTGGTAGTGAGGTAAATTATGGGAAGCATAGGTGGATGAGATAGAGAATGGAGTGGAGTTCTGGATCATGGTCACATGAAGTCCCTTGTGGATTTTGTGATAAATATGACTTGATAACAACCATCCTTAGTCTGAATCAAAACCAACCTCTTCTAGTGACTTCACATTGACACTTCATGATCAACCCACCCTCTTAAGACACAAAAGCATTCCCACATATCAATCACCATTCCTAAAAGAGAAGAAAAGAGAAGTAGGAAATGAGATGAACCTTAGTTAGAGGGGACCTTCAGGCATGGGTAACATGTCTTTCTAGTCCCATAATCAATGCTTATAGCCCATTATTTTGTCTAAGGGGTGTGCTTTAAATTTCCATTATTGTTGATTTTTTGTGGATTTTATATTTTTATATTTTTGGATGGGAACCACACCATGCAAAGAATTCTAAATTTTTGTAATTGGTAGATAGCAAAATGGTGAGAAATCCATGAAAACACTCGTGCACTCAAGAGGGTAGGCAAGTACAAAGGGCATCAAATCTCCTTGAAGTCACACCCTTGTCTATCCATTTAATCCTTCCCAAGTTTGGAAACTACCAAGGTCACAAGTTCATTATAAGTTTCATTAAGGAAGAGACCTCATATTTCCAAAACAAGAAACACCACAGAGTTTGTGGATGGGTGGATGATGTGGACTCACTGCCTATTATCATGAAAAAGAAACCATGTCTTAGTTATTGATACTAAATTCAAAGATAAAATCTAGACATGAGTAATCAAATAACATTATAGTACAAACCACCATCAATAGCAGCTACAATTGCACTTAGTCCTGGTAGCAATAGAGAAAAAAAAACATTAGAAAAATTCAAACTAAAGAAAGTAAAATATTTAAGAAAGATGAAAAGGTACTAAAGATGGTGTAAAACAAAAAAGATGCAAAAACAACAAAGTGTAAAACAAAAAATGTAAAAATTGAGGAGTGATGTTAATGGATCAACATGGATGATCATCTTCCCCACATTGAGTTGGAAGGAGGAGATTTGAAAAATTGAGTGTGCCTATCCATTTGTTAAGGTGTTCTAGTCACTGGCTCTCTTAGGCTCATGGAAAGGTTTGATTTGTTGCATGTTGATCAATAGTTTCTTATTTGGGCTTTTAGGTTTATATATTAACATGACCTTAGAAGAAAAGGTTTCATAGATAACATAAGGTCCTTTCCACAACATTTGGAACTTGGTTCTTTGTGGTACATGTGTGAGATTTTGGTAGAGGACCCTATCTCCTGGTTGAAATTTTACTTTCCTTATTCTAAGGTCATAGCATTACTTGTTGAATGCATTGTGCAACTCATTAGATGACAGGGCTACCAATCGGTTCTCATCTAGCAAGTTAACATTCATTAATCTTTCTTTTTGTGCTAGACTTAGGTCAAGATCAAGGTCACAAGTTGTTAAAAGTGTATAGAGCTTAGCTTGAATTGGAATTGTTGGCAATTTTTCATACACAAGCTCATAGGAAGAGTAGCCAATAGGAAGTTTGCATGTGGAGTTCTAGGTCCAAAGGGCATTATTGACTTTTGTGCTCTAATCCCTCCTATATATACTAATAGTTCTTATTAGTATCTTTTTGATTTTCCTATTTGTAACCTTTATAATCTCTACTTGACCATTAGCTTAGGGCTCTTCTCCTCTTTGTTGTTCCATCGTAATCGAGACAAGTGGTCAGCAACCACGTTCTTGGTTTCCTTTTGATCTACCATTGTAAGATTGAATTCCTATAAGATCACCAACCACTGTATGACACTAGGGCTCACCATCAATTTTTTCATCAGGAACCGAATTGCATTGTGGTCTATGCGCATAAACACCTTGTACCCAAGCACACAATGCCTAAAATTTCCAAGGCAAACACCATCGCCATCCATTCTTTCTCTATTGTGGTGTAATTTAGCTATGCACCCACAATGCTTTAGCTCACATAGTGGATATAATAAAAAAGTTTCTAATCATCCAACTGCATGAGCATAGCTCCTAAGGCATAATTTGATGCATTCGTTATGATGTGAAAGGGTCTGGACCAATTAGGTGCTTGTAGAATTAGAGTTCCCACAAGCTTTTGCTTGAGATGCTGGAATGCATGCTTGCATTCCTTGGTCTAGAAAAATAGAGCATCCTTCTTTGTTAGCTCCACTAATGGTTTAGTGATCTAACAGAAATTCTCTATGAATTATTAGTAGTAGCTAGTGTATCCAAGGAATGACCTTAAATCTTTAAATATTTCTGGCTATTTGGTAATTTCTTGTATAACCCTTACTTTTTAGGGTCTACCTCGATCCCTTTTTCAAAAATTCTATGCCCCAAGACAATGCCTTCTTGGATCATTAGATGGTTTTTTGCTAGTTGAGCCTAAGGTTTGTTTACACACACCTTTTCAGCACTTGCTCAAGATAGTCCAAGGCTTGCTCAAATGTAGCCCCATAGGTGGAGAGGTCATCCATGAAGACTTCCACCTTGCTACCAATCTGTTGTTGAAAAATGCTCAAGACAAGGCATTAGAATGTAGTAGGGGCATTGCATAAGCTAAACGACATCTTTTTGTATGCAAAAGTTCCCCAAGGACTTGTGAATATTGTTTTGGCCTAATCCTTTGATGTAATTTGAATTTGGTTATAGACACTATAACCATCCAGAAAGCTGTAATAGCAATGCCCAAAAATGATGTTCAACACCTGGTCCACAAATGATAATGAAAAGTGTTCTTTATAGGTTGCCATGTTCAATAGCCTGAAATTGATGTAGACCCTCCATTTGCCACCTTTCCTTGGAACTATCACAAGTGGGCTAACCCACTCACTATTTGCAATGGGATAGATGAGCCCTACCTTGAGGAGTTGTTCAATCTACTCTTTGACAATTTGCTTGAGTTTGGGATTCAATTGTTGTTGCGATTGCCTCTTTGGCTTGATGGAAGGATTTGTGTAGAAATGGTGTTGGCATATCATATGATCAATTCCTATGAGTTCAGGATATGACTAAGTAAAGGCTATTGAACATTTATTGACCACCTCCAATAGCTTCTTTTTTTGCACAGAAACATGGTTGACATTGATGATAATCGACTTTCCATTATTTAAAAAGACATATTCCATTTTGGCTAGTAAAGGTTTTAGCTCAAGGGGCTCCTATTTAAAGCTTTTAGGGATCTCCAACTCTTCCTAGTTGATTTCATTAGGTTCATCATTAGAGAGTTAGTGATGAACTTGCTTCAGTGCATCCATGCTTTCAATGTAGGTACTCATTAGGCTCTCAGTTGGTTCCATGCATATTGTTGAGCTACTTTCTACATCAGTTTTTAGCCATTGGATGCCCTCCTGTTTTGTGGTTGTTGCATACATGCACCTTTGAGTTTCTATCACATCAGCATACTATTTGCATGCTGTGATAGATGCACTTTTCATGGACCATAATTTTTGCACACAGTTGCACCCAATGTCACTATACGCAATGCATAGAACATGCTTTTTCTTTATCTTCTCAAACTCATTTTCCTTGGAAATTTCTAAGAAAAGGTGTCTAATTCCTAACCATGCATCAATGGTGCTCAACCAAGTTCTTTCCATGATGATTGGGAAGTTCCCCTTGTAGTTATCAACATGGATCACTAGGAAGTTAGTAAGATAGGATCACCCACAAATAGTGGTCACAATGTCCTCCACCAATCCCAAGGGAATAGTGATGGACTGATTTGCCAAATCAAGATGAATGTTGCTTTTCTTGAGTGGAGGTAGGTTCTAAGCTTTGTACATCTCATGAGAAATCAAATTCACATCAGAACCTAAGTCCAGAGAGCCTTGCAAGGCTCATTCTCAGCAATTTGTAGATAAATGAGGGGACTCTCAAGATCAGATGATTTTCCTGGTAAGGTGGCTAGCCTTAATTCAATCCATGACAACATGGGTCAACATGATGGTATGCACTTTGGAAGGTGTTTGGTTTGAAAGATTCTTGAATAACGAAGTGAAAGATGAGGGAGAAGCAAGGTCCTTAGGCACAGGTGCATGTGAGGGCTTTGAAGGACTATTGGTTTGGAAGAATGATTTTTTTAGGGTTTTTTTTCTAAACCACTTAGCTAAGGGTTGGCTGTAAGTTAATAGCCCTCGTGGTGTTTCTTTGCTATGCTCGGGTACAAATTTCACCTTGGATGGAACGAGCTAATGGTAGTTGAGTTGAGGGTGAACGTACATGTGTAGAAGGATGAGGAGGGTAGAATAGAAATGAGGATTCCCCTCTTAGAGATTAAGCTTTGTAATATTTAGGAGGGTAGTAGTGGTGTTGAAAGGAGGCATGACTGGAAGAGTCATGTGGAGAAGTCAATTGCTGAATGTAGTATCCATATGGATCTAGTTACTGATAAGGGTACTGTTTCCTTGGTGGTGGCATTACCCATGATTGTGGGTGCTGTCACTGTTGGTACTACTCATGAGGTTGGGGTGGAACTCCACTTGGATAGTAGGCTTACTATTAGTGGAACTACCTATAGTTACCTTGAGGATAAGGCAACCTCCTGGGTGGTTGCCTTCTTGCCAATCTAGGATTTAGCGTGTACACCCCAGACTCTTGTAAGTGTGACACAATGTAGTAACATCCCTTAGGATGCTCATAGTGGAAAATGTCACACCCATTATCATCATCTATTTTAGACTCTGTAACCTCCTCTATGGTAGCAACTTTGCCCTTACCCCTTTGGTGGACATGTTTAGCTTCTTTCATTCTCCTTTGGTCATGACCGCCACTTTGCTTTTTGGATGTTTGAATAATTTTAAGGGTAGACCAAATTTTTTTGTTGAAAGAATCCCACATTTTATCTAGCTTAGTTGATATTTTAGAAATTTTTTTTTGGATCTACAAGGTTTTTCATTGCACTACTTCATCAAGTGATGCCTCCTCCTCATTTTCACAGAATCAGACTTTCCTTTTTTTGATGGAAGGATCTTGATTAAACTCTTTTGTACTTTTTCTTTTTAGCAAATCACTTTCTTCTTTGGCCACTTGCTCAATGAGCCTTTGGATCTAATGGGCCCTAAGTTCTAAAAGTCTTCCTTAGGCATAGACCCCAAGAGTTCTCCTCATTTATATTTAGAGCCCATCTATGATATGGCAAAGCTACTCCATTTTAAAAAGCCATGGTCTAGGTAATTGTGTAATAAGAAGTAATATTTGCCCATAGCTACATCCAAGGATTCATGTGTTCCTTGTCTCCACCCTTGGATTTGCTTTCTCAAATTGGACACTCAGAAGTACATCTAATACTTGTCATTAAAGAGCTCAAGCATCATACTCCACTATCTAATTGATTCTAGTTCTAAGGACCAGTATCAACTTTTAGCCTCCTTAATGATTGTCCTTGGGAACAACTTTAATTTTTGTCATTTATTTTCTATGTTTTGCAAGGCATAAGCATCGTGAAAGGATTAAAGATGATTATGTAAATTTGAGTTGTATTCCCCTTTAAACTTGGGAATATTGTTCATATCCACTTGCTTGATTCTGCTATCTTTCACATGCCTCATTGGGATTCTCATGGCCTCTACAATGTTTAAAATGTTTTTAGTTACAAGCAAAGGCTCATCATAGTCATGACCTCTATGATGCCCATGATGCCCATGATGTTCTCTGTTGCCTCTCCTTTCATGGTGGAGGACCTCCTTTGATTGCCCATGCCCCTAGTCTCTGCTAGTCCAATGGGCCCTACAATGATCTCTATCCCATTGGTCATCTCCATCACAGTCACATCCTTTGTGGCTTCAGTCAAAGCTAGAGGAGGAAGAAGAGGATATTGAAGGTGAAGTGGGGGAAGTTGAGCTAGCACTAACATGATGCCTGCAACCCCCTCTTCTTTGGCCACGACCATAGTCATGATCATAACATAGTCATCATCATGATGCTTGTCCACATTCTTGCATTGACTCCCACCTTTGGAGTCGCCATGATCATGGGACCTGTTCTTTCCCCAACTAGGATTGTTTACCTTGGACTACAAGTTCTGGTTTAGGCCCTTCTCATCAAAGGAAAGGGAAGGAGAGTTAATGAATTGAGAACCCCCAAAGAAGGGATCCTCTCCATCTTTCTAGCCTAGCAGGAATAAGGGGTTATTAAACTATTTACCCTTCAATGCTTCGTAACGCATCTCTTGTTGTTGATCTTTTTTGCATTGTGCTTCAGTGGGATGATAATCCTAATAGTCATGGTCCTACACAATGTATTTAGCATTTAGCCCCTGATGCCCAGCCTCATAAGAGTTTGGAGCACCATCATAGGAATTGATCGATTGGGTGGTAACACAATGTTGTCCTCTATGTTCCTCCATTGTAGTTGTTCATCTTGATGCAGGATGAAGGTGAAGTTTGACACATACTCATTGGGATGAATATATATCACTCTACATTGTTGGGGCATTGGATGATTTGACCTTTCATTCCTTTGTTGATTAGATTTATGCTCAAACAGTGGAAAAGAATTAGCCTTGTGAGAAGAAGATATTTTAGTTTGAAGGGAAAATAGTGTGCTCTTACTATTATTACTATTTTTTATGATTGTGACTTTAAGGTTCATTACAACAATTTTGAATGATTTCACTAACTCTTAGATAGAGCACACAGCTAACTAAAGTCCTTGGTAATAGCGCTAATGATGAGCAACAAGTATTCCCTACACGCAACCATATGAATCACTTGCGTTCACTAAGTGATCTAGTTGAATTTTGTAGAATTTAGCTCTCTAAGTACACTAGGTCTACGAAGTGAATCTAACAATTGTGATCATTGTCTTCTGAGTTCCACTTGTGAGGTGCAAGTGTATGATTAAGAGTAACTGAGGCATCTAATTTTTATCATTTTATGTTTTATTGCTTAAATTAGCTAAGTGCTAGAAAATAAAGTAATTAAATGTTTAACTATTCTAATAACAAACTAATATCTTAACTAATCATAACATAAGAATTTGTTCCTTTTTATCATACACATCCTGAGCCATGTTACAACATTATTGGGTTACCAAGCATTAAGCACTACTAGGATTAGCAAATGTTAATGTATGCTCGAAATGGTCGTACTTATATGTTTCAATTAATCACTATTTAATTAATAAATTAGATGCATTAAAGTAAATTACTTAAATAATAAATTCATTTAATGTAAACATTTAGCTAATTCCAAATGTTGCAAGATTTGTGAAGAAAGTTCGTCTTCATTGCCAGTCATACGAATGTGCTTAGGTACATCAGTTTTCAAATAAAGAATTGTACACTGCTCACTCCTACTATGGGCACTTAGAAAATATTCCAACTTTCAAAAGGAAAAGCTGCAAGAGCTTTGCTAAGAGACTAACTATGAAACGCCATAAATTTGGTTGGTGAGCATGTATTTATAGCCAAAGATAGACACTGTGTTAATGGGATCATGTTAACACATTAGACAAAGACACTTTATTAGCATGGAACCCATGATGATCTCCAAATTTCTTCGGCTCTCATTCCAAAGGAAAAGAGCCTCTGGTCCACCAACAAGGCATGCTTTCTTGCGGTCTCCTTCTCTTGAAAGAAGCAATGTCCTTGGAGCTTAAGTCTTTGTTCATATGCTTTGCTAAATGTGGAGAGCCATATGGATATTGAGGGTATTACGAAACTCAAAGATCATATGATAATTGTAGATAAGAAGGTTCAATGACAAGGATCATCAGTCGTAAAACATGAATGTCGAAGTCAACCTAACATCCAACCAAGGCATAAGATTTCTCACACAATCCAAGTTAAGAAGAAAGGGTTGCCCTTTTTTATGCAAATAATACCAACATTTCTACCTAGAGTGAGACTCATTTAAAACATAAACCAATTTTCTATACTTATAGCAATACAAATATGTAGTCTTTTAAAGGTACTTATTTCTCTAGTTCTAAACTTGTGCTACCTGCTCAAAGTCACAATCTTGTGCTCCCTATAGGTCAGTCACAGTCTTGTGCTTCCTACTTGAAGTCACAATTACAATCCTGTGCATCCTACTCAAATTCATAAGTACAATCCTATGCTTCCTACTCAAAAACATAGTTAAGAACACATACTTCCTACTTATAATTGCCATCAAGAATATGTACTTCTTGCTTAGAGTCACTCCACTATGCTTTCTCTCTCTCTCTCTTCATCTACTCACGCATGCATTCTCTTTATATATATATATACATGTTTCAATCCTCTTGCCACTTGTTATCTTATTTAAACATTAGATCCTTCACCTTATGCTAAGGTGATTAGGTCCTCATGAACTTACTGCATGGAACCCAAAAGTCTCATCTCTTGCTCTTGTTCATCCTTGTTGAAGATCATCAATGAAGCTTGAGGTTGATGCTCATTTGGTCCATTACCACCACTTTTGAATTGAACATTCTCAAGCATAATGCTCTCCACCATAGATATAGCATTTTAAACATTGATGCCTTAGATGATATTAAGAGAATTTTTCAAAATATGGTCATTTTTTCCACAACTCATTTTTCTTTTGAGAAGCTTGACGTTTCTCATACCATAAGGAAGAGGTTTGTTTTTCTAGAGCTAAGGCAACATATGAGCCTCTAAAACAACTTGAATTAGCCTATCAAATCTCTCTCCAAAACTTATTACTCTCTTTCTTTCTCTCGAGTAGTTATTTCATTGCATCCTTATCTTTCTTTCCCAACCTAAAATTAATCAAACTACTAGCAACCTAGATGGCCTCCCTAAATCCTATGATTTTGCAAGTTTTGAGTTCACACTAAATCCAAGTTTTGAGGTCATTGAGAAATAGCTTTATTTTTTGTCCTCATCTATATTCTGGATTCATATGATGATATTTCGATATTCCCAAATATATTCCTCTAGTTCCCCCATGCACGAAATCTCCTTTAGCTTCACTAAGGCTTTATCAATGGAAGTGCCTAGATGGAAGTTATTGATTAAAGCTTCTTTAAATTGTTCCTAGGTCTTGATGGGTCTTCCTATCCTTAGTTTCTCTTCTTGAAGAATGCCAAGCCACCATGCTTTTACTCTCCATGTAAGAATTGATTAGCAATGCATGCTTGTTTTTATATAGCCTATTCATACATCTCTAGGAACTCTTCTACTTCAAAGATAAAAGCATAAATAACAACATCATCTCTATTACCTTCATAAAGTTTTAGTTCTTTTACTTAAAACTTGGAAACTAATTAGCTTGGTCCTGATGCTTATGCCCTTTCTTGCATAGCTAGCTAATCTTCCATGATCCTAGTTTTATCTACCAATTACTTTTTCAAGGCCTCAATCTTATTTTGTTTGCTTTAAAACAAGACTTATTAGATTTCTAACAAAAATTGTAGTTTCTATTTTCATATTGAAGCTCTTGTTTGGCAAGTAAAAGATCATTAATAACATTCCCAAGTCACTGCACCTAGTTTCTCAGCACAAAGTTTTGAGTTAAGAAAAGTTTATGTTTGGTACTAGAGCCTAACTCTAGTAGGAAAGGAACTTATATTAAATTAACCAGCTCTTGAATCATTCGAGCCTTTTATGCTATAGGTAGATTATGCATGATGATGCTATCTACTTGCAACAAATAACCCCATAGTTATTGCATCTTTTTAGGGGATTCATCAATATCCCTCTCACCAGTCATTTCCACATCTTCACTCTCATGCATGTCCTCTTACAGATTCCTATCATTGGGCATCTCCTTGTACACATTACTACCTTGAAAACCATCATCAACTAGTCCTTTGTAAGGATTGGAACTAAGAGGACTATTATTGAAATTTTGGCTTCCTTTGCTCTTCTTTTTGTGTGTCATAGTAGCACATGATTTACAAACAACTAATCATGATCACGAACCATCACTAGTCTCAAATTGAAAACCATGGCTCTAATACCAAGTGTAACAATGTCCTCTACTAGTTCCAAGAAAATAGTGATGAACTGTTTTATCAATTCAAGATGAATGTTGTTCTTCTTGAGTGGAGGCAAGCTCCAAACTTTGTACATCTCATGGAATATTAAATTCACACTATAAATTGAGTCCAGAAGAGTCTTGCAAGGCTCATTCTTAGCAATTTGCAAATAGATAAGGGACTCTTAGGATCAGATCTTTTCCTAGGAAGGTGACCAACCTTAATCCAATTCATGACAGCATGGGTTAACATCATGATATGCACTTTGGGAAGGGTTTGGTTTGAAGGGTTCTTGAACAAGTTTGCAAAGGATGAGGGAGAAGCAAGGTCATCAAGTGCAAGTGTATGTAAGGGCTTTGTAAGACTATTGGTTTGGAAGAAGGGTCTTTTTTGAGTTTTTTTTTGAACCACTTGGCTAAGGAGCTAGTTATAAGTTAACAGCCCTTGTAGCATTACGTTGCTGTGGTTGGGCTAGAATTTTGCCCTGCATTGATGGAGCATGTGGTCATTGACTTAAGGGTAGAGGGACATGTGCAAAAGGATGAGGTTGGTAGTGAGGAAATGGGGATTCCCCTCTTGGAGATTAGGCTCTATAGTATTCAAGAGGGTAGTAGTGATGCTAAAATGGAGCATGACTAGAAGACTCATGTAGAGAAATGGGCTACTAAACATAGTACCCATATGGATTAGGTTGTCAGTAAGGATACTACTACCTTGGTGGTGGCATTCCCCACAACTGTGGGTGTTTTCACTGATGCTACTACTCATAAGGTTGTGGTGGAGGTCCACTCAGATAGTAGGTTTGTTGGTGGAATTGCCTAGGGTTGCCTTAAGGATAAGGCAACCTTCTGGGTGCTTGTTGTTTCACAAATCTAGGATATAAAGCATACACCCAAAACTCTTGCAAGTTTGACATAATGGAAAAACATCCCTTAAGATGTTCATAGTGGTAGATGTCACACCTACCATCGTCATCTAATTTAGATTCCACAACCTCCTCTATGGTAGTAGCCTTACCCTTACCCCTTTGGTGGGCATGTTCAACTTCCTTCCTTCTTTTGCGATCATGGTCACTACTTTGCTCTTGGATTCCTCTACTATATTTAGAGAAGCTTAAAACTTTTCATCTAAAGAGTCCCACATTTTATCTACCTTAGCTGAAATTTGGAAAATAAACTTTTGAATCGACAAGATCTTGCATTGCATCATGTAATCAAGTGGTGACTCCTTCTCAATGTCATAGAACTAGACATCCCTTTTGCGGATAGAAGGATCCTAGTTATACTCTTTCACACTTTCCCTTTTTCTCAACTCTCATTCTTCTTTAGCAACCTACTCAATGAGCCTTTGGATCTAATGGGCTCTAAGTTCTAAAAGTCTCCCTTGGGCATTGACCCCAAGGGTTCTTCTCATTTCTATTTGGAGCCCATCTATGATATGGTGGAGCCACTTCCTTTGAGAATAACCATGGACAAGACATTAGTGCAAGAGAGAATAGTACTTTCCCATGGTTGCATCCAAGGGTTCATGTGTTACTTGTTTCCAACCTTAGATCTACTTTCTTAGATTTGACACTCAGGAGCACATTTGATATTTGTTGTTGAAGAGTTCAAGCATCGTACTCCATTTGTGGATTGATTCCAACTCCAAGGACTAGTACCAAATTTTAGCTTCTTTGATGAGCATCCTTAGGAACAACTTTATTTTTTCCATTTTTTTCTTTATTTTGTAAGGCACAGGCATAATGAAAGGCTTGAAGATGGTTTTGTAGATTTGAGTTGTATTCCCCCTTGAACCCAGGGATATTGTTCATATCCAACTACTTGATTCTACTATCTTTCACATGCCTTGTTGGGATTCTCATGGTCTCTGTAATGTTTAGCATATTCATAGTTGCAAGTAAAGGCTCATCATAGTCATGGCCTCTATAATGTCCATGATGCATATGACGTCCTCTACTTCCCCTTTTTTTTGTGTTGGTGGACCTCCCTTGATTGCCCACATCCTTGGTCTCGACTAGTCGGGTAGGCCCTATGATCATCTCTATTCCGCTAGTCACCTCCATCATGGTCATGTCCTCTATGACTTCGGTTGAAGCTAGAGAAGGAAGAAGAAGATGTTCAAGGTGAAGAGGAAGGAGGGCTAACATTGCCATGGTGCCTACCACCCCCTCTTTTTTGTTCATGACCACGGTCATCATCATGATGCTTATCGATGTTCCTATCATGACTCCCACCTTTGGAGTTCATATGGTCATAGGACTCGTTCTTGCCTAAACTAGGATTGTTTATAGTGGACTGTAAGTTCTAGTTCAAGCCCCCCTCATCAAAGCCAAGGGGAGGAGAGTTAGTAAATTCAGAATTCCCAAAAAAGTGCTCCTCTCCATCTTTGTAGCTTGATAGGAACAAGAGATTATTGAATTCTTTCCCCTTCGATGCTTCATAGCACATCTCCTATTGCCTATCTTTCTTGCGTTGTGCTTTAGTGGGATCATAGTCCTGATAGTCATGGTCCTACATAATGTATTCAGCATTGAGCCCCTAGATGCCCAACCTCATAAGAGTTTGGAGTAGCATCGCAGGAGCTGATTGATTGGGTGGCAACATAATGTTTCCCTCCATGTCCTTCCATTGCAACTATTCATCCTGATGTAGGATGAAGGTGAAATTTGGCACATACTCATTAGGATGAGTATATATCACTCTGCACTATTAGGGCACTATCTAATTTGATCCTCTGTGCCTTTGTTGATTGGATGTATGTATGAATGGTAGTGGAGAATTAGCCCTATGAGAAGAAGACATTTTAGTTTACCAAGACAAATAGTGCGCTCTTACTATTATTAGTATTACTTTGAATGATTGCAACTTGAAGGTTTGCTATAATGATTTGAATAATTTCACTAAGTCCTAGATAGTGCATGTAACTAACTAAAGTCCTTGGCAATGACATCAATGATGAGCAGTGAGTATACCCTATGCCCAACCATACAAATCAGTAGTGCTCACTAAACAATACCATTGAATTTTGTAGACTTTAGCTCTCTAAGTACACTAGATCTAGGAAGTGAACCTAGCAATTGTGATCATTTTCTTCTCAGTTCCACTTGTGAGATGAAAGTATATGGTTAAGCGTAAGTAAGGCATTTGATTTTTATCATTTTATCATTTTATCTTTTATCATTTAATCACCTAAGTGCGGGAAATAAAGTAATGAATGTTTAATTAATCTAGCAACTAACTAATGTTTAACGAGTCTTAACATGAGCATTTGTTCCCACTTTCCGTACACATCCTAAACACGTTGCAACACTAGTAGATTAACAAGTGTTAGGCACTATTGGGATTACCAAGCATGACGTATGCTCAAAGTGGTTGTACTTATGTTCATTATTTAAGCGACACTAATTACTTAATTAAAATTCATTAAAGTGCATGAATAATAAATGCATAAGGAAACATTAATCTATTCCAAGTGTTGTAAGGTTTGATGAGAAAAGCTCGTATTTATTGTCATTCACATTGAGGTGCTTAGGTACATTTATGCTTGAATAAAGATCTGTACACTTCTTTGACTCCTATTGTGGGCACTTAGAAAATATTCTAACTTTGGATAAAGCAAACTACAAGAGATTTGCTAACAACTACGGAATGGAATGGAATGAATCATGTGTCTAAGTGTTGTATTTATAGGCAGGCATGCATCTTGTGATATCAGATACTCAATAACGTAGCTCATGCTATGATATCAGGGCTTTAATATTAGAGCTACAATATTGGGAATTCAAAATCGTAGCCTATGAAAAACATAATTTATTAGTTATAATAACATGGAACCCATTTGGATTTCTACACTTCTTTGGTCCTCGTGCCTTAGGGAAATAGCCTTTAATCCACCAATAAATCATGTTTTCCTACAACTAATATGCTTCAAAGAACTAGTTATTAGAAGTACTTTCTCAATGATAAGACAATGTGGGACCCCTTTAATATTAACTTGTTAGGCTAGGCCATGCTCTGATTTGAGTTTTTGGTTGTTTTACTTCACTTGTTAGAGGTGTGTAGGTCACAACTAATAGTGAACCAACACATCCTTGATCATCCTTTGATATACCCTGTGTTTAAGGTTATCCCACCTTGAGTTAGCTTCTTCCTACTACATTGGTAATTGTATCACATTGCCACTACTAATTTCAACCATCAATTCCTTTCTTGATTAATCAATGCTCTTCAATTGATCTTTTCTATTATTTGTGGAACTAATGATCATATTACAATATTTTTTGACATGAGAATCATCTAAATACAATAATAATCCATAGCTTATCAAAAGTCAACATTAGAAAGAAAGGGTACTCATTGTACAATACTTGAGTTAGGATGTGGATGTTAGCATTAATGGGTTTTTTCCAAAGATAGTATCTTAGCTATATTGTAATGAGGAATGTGCCAATTGAGTGAATGGCAGATCTCTTCTTAAAAAAAGAAGAAACAATACCCACCTACATGTTTTATTGAGGTTGTAGAATAAATTTCTTTGAATGGTAATTGTAGTTTAATATAAAACTTGTTTGTTAGTTTTATAAATACTTGAATATTGAAATTTCAAATTTTCTTTCAAGAAGAATAAAGTTTAATTTCCTCTATATAAACCTAGTAGATCTATCAAACAAATTAGTTTCTACAAAATACATTAGTTACAAAAAATTTGTCCAAGACTCATGTAATTTAGAATACTTTTTAATATAGTTAGAACTACCATTGGTAGCTTAAATAACTCATGCAAAGTTTTATTTAACATTTGTCAATGCTAATGAAAATTGGTACAAGTGGTCAACTCATTATCTTGTTAGACAAGAGGTTACTAGTTCAAGTCACACTTAAGGCATTGTTATATTCTTCTATAATTCTTCTAATGTATCCTATTGGCTATATATCTTGGGATATACCTATAGTCAAATTATTTTGGTCGTATAATGTATAACTTGTCTATTTTTGCTTTGCAAGAGGTTCAAATCATACTAGATTCCTCATTAGTTGCAATTAATTTCTTAGGGGTTAGAGAGAGAATAGATAGCATTACAGTTAATGACTACTTGAGATGCAACAGGTAACAATTGGTTTTAGAAAAAATGACTAATTATAGAAAAAAGGGAAAAAATAAAAAACATTGAAGATATAAAAACACCATAAGATTTGCAATTAAGGTGGTAGCCTTGTAGTAAGATTATTTATTTGGTTATTCTATGTCATGGGTTTAATTCTTCTTGGTAGCACTAAGTTATAAATGTTTTACTTGCTAATGATCATTGTCTTTTTAAGCAAGAGGTTGCTAGTTTGAGTCATACTTGAGGCATCATTATATTCTTCTATAATTCTTCTAAAGTATCATGTGTCTTGGAGTGTACTTATAGTCATACTTTTAGGAGGTGTTGGAACCCTAAAATAATTGTAATACAGATATACCCCAAGACATATAGGCATTCTTTTAGACTCAAACACCCACTTTATAAAAGTTTTACTTAAATTCTTTGACTAATCTTAAAATAAAATAAAAATCTTCTAAAGTTTTATGTTGGCAATATGTCTTATGAGTACATATACCAAAATGGGGGGCTAACTATGTATTAAAATCCACTTGGATTTTACGCTATCTTAGCCATTACCTTATAAAACTACATTACCTTAATTCCTTATGGATGACATGACAAGGATATGGAAGCTTGTAAGGGAGGCTTTGGCCTCTCTTGCTCTGTTGTATCCACTTTTTTGGTTCATCAATGAGCAAGTTAAATGTGGTATTGACATACACCCACATAAGTACAAGAACTAAACATCATAAATGTAGCATGTTAGAGCATGTTCATAGCTCCTGGAAGCCTCCAAACATCATTCAAGTTTATAATCCAACTTATGAACTTCATTCTTGGGGATCCCCTAAAACACCTCATGGAAAATTCATGTTGTGCACAAGAAGCCTGTAGCCAAAATATGCATTGTAATTTGATAGGAATTCATGAGCAGAAATAATTATCTTGTTTTCCCATAAAAAATTCTACCTTATGATCTTATTTTGGTAAGATCTTGGACCATTTTTAATGTGTAAAATGAAATTTATAGCCCATACGCTATGAATTTTACTAGTGTATAAAGGCCAAAACACCACATGTGTTGCCAAATGGTAGCACAAAAATCAAAAACATTGGTGGTCCGTATGCTATAATTTGGGCCATGAAATTAGCCCAAATACATTGTCAAAACATGAAGAAAAGTAAAAAACGCTAGTGACCCATACGCTATATTTTTTGGCCATGAAAATGGGCCAAAAACATCATGTAACACTCTAGAAAGCATATGGGAATGTAACTGACATAGGAATAGCAAACCAAAGGCCTATTTAACCCAAGTTACAACACCATTTCTAGATCTTTTTGTGCTGAAGGAGGGGTGGGGGAAGGTAGAACTTGTAGTAGAAATTTTGGCATATCCTTTCAACACATAGAGAAGATTTTCTAGCAAAAAGAGAGATCTTTTTTCAACAAGTTGGTAGAAATTATTGTAGATTTTACTACTATTTGTAGTCTTCCTAGCATTGAATTCTGAGAACCAAGACCTTGCAGGAACAGATATTGTAAAGATCAAACAGGAGACTAGTGCAGATCAAGTGAAGAACATAGCTTGCCATTTGCATTAGATTTTAAAGATATAGAGAAGCTCTCCTAGGAGGACAAGAAGGGAAAGAAGAAGATAGTAAGCAAAAGACTCAATTTTGGATTTTACTATGACTTAATAAAGGTGGCGAAAACTTTGTTTATCAGGGGTAGAGATAAGCAATCAAACATTGCTTCTAAGATAGACTTTAGGCCTCCACTATGTAAATACTTGTGAAGTTTGATGTTTGCATACAACATTTGTCATTGGGGTTCTTTAACATCAACATCAAAGACTAGAAAGGAGGTGTCTTCTTTGATGTCTGAGAGGATTGATGAGCTGAAGAAGAGAATAAATAGTGATGCACAAGTACGGAAGGAAGGAATCTTGAAAAGCAAGTCTAAAAAAATAGAGAAAGTGAGGGCTTATAGAAAGAGGAAGTCTCTTTTACAAGGGGAAGATATCTCTTTAGAGACTCTAAGAATAAAGATCTCAAAAGAAAAGCTACAAGAGAAAAATCAGCAAGTGTAAGTTTTTTTTTTAATTTTTAACTACAAACATGCATGTTTTACTAAGTTTAGTTGATGAGATGTAATTTTTAGTATTGACACTAGTGAATTATGACATAGTGTTAACACATTACTTATTTTTTAGAAGTGGCTCTAGAAATGAGAGCTTTAGAACATAAAGCAAAAAAGCTACATTCCAACCTTTCTTCTATCCCTAAAGGCCAATAAGAAAGTATAAGCAAAAAAGAAGTTAAATTTTTTAAATAACTTACTTTCATTAGAGGAAAATAAAGAAGGTGATAGGGAAAGTTTAAATTCACTTTATAACCTCTATCCTTCAAATGATAGTGAATTCCAACCTTTACAAGCTTTGAGCTATTATTTGAAGGGTTTTGTCATTGTGAAACCACTCAACCCTGCAAGATCTTGATAAGCTTAAAGTGTGGTTTACATGAGTCCACACCCTTTACAAATGTGAGCTTTGCACTAGAGTGTTTTTTTCATTGCAAAACCACTCAACCTCCCAAGGTCCAGAGAAGCTCAATTAAGATGCCTTCCCACAAGAAGCACACCAACACTATAGGGCTACAAGAAAGAAAGAAAAAGCTTAAGAAGAATGTGTAACTAGATTTACAGAGTCCTTACCATGAGGTTTATAACATACATGATATACAAATAATGGTACAATGAAGGACAATCATAATATTTCTTTAAGAAGCCTTAAATTGATTTAACAATGATAGTGCTTACCCAATTTCCAAGAAATTCACTTTGTATTATATCCTTGGAGTTTCCAAAAACTCCTCAAAATTCATGCAATGCCTATTATAGACATCTACCTTGAGGATTAGATGTATAACTAAGATTAGCTTCAATGTAGGAGAGACATCTACCTGTAGATGTCTACTAATAGATGTCTATTCTCAAGGATAGATGTTTGCTATTTTTCCTAGATGTCTATGATGCTTTGGATGCTTTGAGATCTAGTGCATTCCTTGGTCATTTTGTCATCTTAGTAGTCTTTGGAACATCTTCATTTGGCTCGTAGACTCTGTTTCCATCCATGTTCTCATCTTGTCCACTTAGTCTTCATTTTGACATCTCAACGTAGATCTCATTCTTGAAGTATTGGATCTCCATGTGAAGTCCTTATTCATTGATGGGACACGATATCGCGGTGCACTGTCATATCTATAAATAAGAGGTGACTCTCCCTTATTTCAGAATGATAGGCTAGACAGTAGGGAAACTCTGGTAGATTGATCACTCCAGAGATAGAATATTTTCCATGTGCCCATAGTAGGAGTCCCAAAGTGAACAGATCTTTATTCGAGCAAACATTGTACCTGAACACAAGTTTGTATACGGCAATAAAGACGAGCTTTTCGGATAAACCTTGTAGTGCATGGAATAGGATTTTATTATTTTTATTTATTACATGTTATTTATTACATGTTATTTATTACTTGTTGTTTAATGCGGAATGAGTACGACTTGATTACGAGCATCTAAGTATGGCTAGATTAGATCCCAGTGGCATAACTAGGATCTGTGCTTGGTAATCCTAGTGGTAGTTGTGCACTTGGATGTGTACGGATAATCAAGGAATGGATGCTCATCACACTTAGGCTAGATTAGATTCTCTCAACCCTTTCCTCCTAGTTAAGTGCCTCAGTACGACCACTTTGAGCACATGCGTTACGCATGGTGATCCCAGCAACAATTAGCGTTTGGTAGCTGCGGTTGCATCAGTTTAGGGTGTGTAGGGTAAGTGGGAACGGATGCTGACGCTAGGTTAATTTAGACTTAGTTCATTAGTTAGAGTTAGCAATTAATCTTCTCAACCCTTCACCTTGTTAGCATAGGATACATAAAACATAAAAAGACATAAAAATCATATACCTCAGACTTGCTTAACCATACACCATGAAAACTACAAGTAAGTCTGGGAAGATAATGAATAATTAACCCTAAGTGTTCCATGGGGCGTGTAGGCACTTAGTTTGCGGAGTTCGACCAGATCACGTGTGCTATGCTCGTATTCGTATGGTTGAGTGTAGGGGTATCTCACCACTCATCATTCGTGCCGTTGCCGAGGACTAAGTGTTTGTGCGCTGAATAGAACATAGGATATCACTCAAATTTTTGGGAGCCTAAACAAACCTTCAGGTTAATTAATTAAAAGAAAAAAATTATATAACGGTAAGTTAGAACACTGATAAATAACAATGTCTTCTTCTAGCAAAAGCAATTCACCACCTAAGGACCATACAAAGAACAGTTGGCAATCAAAAACACATAACCTAAATATGCCAGTTCCTCAACAATATAGGGTGGAATATACTCATCCTGATAAGTATATTCCTAACTTTACTTTTATCTTCCATCAAGATGAACAGATGCGCTGGAGAGACTTGCAAGGTAACATTGTATTACCTTTGGACCGGGCAATCCCAAACATGCTTCTCCGTGCTTTGGCACAGATTGGCATGACTGAACTGTATGCTGAATATGTTGTGGAGAATTTTGACGTAAGGGATTACCATCCCACACCTTTACAACATATGAGGGACTCAAGGCAAGAGAGCCAACATACACTGTTGAAGGGCAAAGAGGTCCCACACATCCTTAGTGAAATCAGAGATGTTCCCCCTCCTAACGAAAGTGAGGAGGTGGGGTATCAGAACCTACGCTCAATGATACATAACACTGGTTTTGATCCCTGTGAACACCAACTGTTCATAGAGGGAACTACAATACATGACAAGGATGAGCACTTAGATCGTCATCACGATCAGGGCCAAAGTAGCCGAAGAGAAGGTAGGAAACATCACCATGGCGATAGTTCTCCTTCTTCTTCCCCTTCTTCACATCACTCACCCTCTCCTTCCACCTCTAGACGCTATCATAGAGAGCACAACGATGAGGATAAAGGTAGACAAAATGAGAGACCTTGACGAGAGAGTCAAGAGAGAGGACAAGGGCAAGACCGAAGGGAAAGTAGGGAACAACGAAGACATCACAGGCGTCATGAAAGAGATGATCATGATGAGCCCCTACTTGCAACCCAAAGTATGCTCGACATAACGAAGGCAGTTAGGATACCAACAAGGCATTTAAAAGATAGTCGGATCACATGCTTAGACATGAACAATATCCCACACTTTGAGGGGGGATACAACACTGATCCGCAAAATCATTTACAGGCATTCCACGATGCCTGCGCCTTGAAAAATATAGAGAACGAGTGGCAGAAACTTAAGTTGTTTCCCAGGACATTCACCAAAGAAGCAGAAAGTTGGTACCAGTCCTTAGAATTGGAAACCATTAGGAGGTGGAGTATGATGTTAGAACTCTTCAACGATAAATATCAAACGTACTCCCGAGTGTCTAATTTGTGTAAGCAGATCCAAGGATGGAAGCAAGGTACTCATGAACCCTTGGATGCTACCATGGCCCGCTACTATACATTGTTACATCATTGCCTGGGCCATGGATACACTCAACGTGATCAACTTCGTCACATCGTAGATGGGCTAAGGCATGAAACTAGAAGAACCCTTGGGACTTATGCCCAAGGAAGACTATCACAACTCAGAGCCCATGAAGTACATCGCTTGTTGGAACAAGTAGCAAAAGAAGAAGGTGAGCTACGAAAATGAGAAAGTGCAGAAGAATACAACTGTGACCCCTCTCTTCGAAAGAAGGGAGTGAGATTTTGTGATGAGGAGGATGAGTCACCACTCGAAGAGTTGGTTAACAGAAAAACCTTGCCGATTCAAAAACTAACAACAGAAGTATTGGCTAAGATGGACCAATTGTGGGATTCCTTAGACTCCAGACTTGAAAGTGTCTTGAAAATCATAGAAGAGTCTAAGGAGGAACAAAGTAGTGACAAGAATAAGACAAAGCAGAGAGATTTGGGCCCTGCAAATAACAAGGGTAAGGGGAAAATTACTATCTCTGATGAAGTTGTGGATTCACACACAAACGATGACGGTGGATGTGAGATTTGCCATTATGATCATCCTAAGGGATGTTGTCCAATCATCTCACATCTATAAGAGTCTGGGGTGTATGCACTTAATCCGAGACTCAACCAATAGCAAACACCCTGAAGGTTACCTTATCCTCAAGGTAACCCAAGGTAGTTCCACCAACCATTAACGTATTATCCAAGTGGAACTCCACCACAACCCATCGGACAACATCAGTAGTGGCAATACCCACAGTCATGGGGGATGCCACCGCCAATACAACAATACCCTTACCAACAACCAAACCCATATGGATATTATGTGCAGTAGTTGGTTTCTCTAAGTGACTCTATGGGTCACACAACTCCCCAACGTCACTACCAAGTTTGAGAGTACTTTAGGAGGACTCCTTCTCCTCCGGGAGACACCCCACATACTTACCATCCTCCAACTCCATCCGCACCTCTTCCACCAGTAGTTCCCATAACAGCTCCTGCTCCAACAATGCAAGGGGAACTCCCTACTCAACCATAGCAACGTAACGCTGCGAGAGATGTAAATATTCAACCTGCTGCTAGTTCTAACAGCTATAAAAAGAAAAGACCTTTCTTCAGAATCGAAAGCCCAAACAAACTCTCGCAACAACAAGTGGTTGAGCTGATGTACATGCCTCCACCATCTAACACTTCAGAGCACCCTTCAGTCCAACCGAGCTGTACGCATACGGTTATGTTAACACATATTGTAACCAACTAGATCAAGGTAGGCCACCTTCCTAGGAAACTAAATGATCCTAGAAGCCCCTTAATCTATTTACAAATCACCAGGAACGAACCACATAAGGCTCTTCTTAACTCAAGTTCCAGAGTCAACCTAATTTCACGAGAGATGTATCAAGCCTAGAACCTACCCCAGCTTAAGAAGAGCAACATCCAACTAGAGTTGGCACACCAGTCCATCACCATTCCCTTGGGATTGGTGGAGGACATCATTACCACTGTGTGTGGTTGGTCCTACCCAGCTGACTTCCTAGTGATTGAAGTTAACAACAACAAGGAAGGGGACTTCCCAATTATAATGGGAAGGCCATGGCTAAGTATAGTAGATGCGTACCTAGGGATCCGTGAGCTTTCCTTGTAGATATCTAAGATAAACATTTATAGAACGATTGAGAAGAAGAAAGTTTTGTGCATCACATACAATGGCACAGAGGGTGATGACATGGCAGAGTGTTCAACATTGCTTCCATGTGATCGGTGTGCCCAAGAAATACAAATTCAAAGGTGCCTGTATGTAGCAACCACACTAGTAGTAGACACCCCATGGTTGACAACTACTAGGAAGAGCAAACTAATATGCACGAAATGAACTAAGGAAACTCATGCTAACAACGAAGGCATAGATACATTGAAATATGAGCGTCACCAACTTCCACCCCTCAACCTAAGAACATCAGTTGGGAGAAGTTAGGCACTTCTACGAAATTCAATCAAACGCTCATTATTGCGGATCTCTCCCTTACAATTCATTCATGGGGGAGATGGCCACCTATGCTGATCATTGGAGGCCCTCAGTTCTTTTTAGTTTTTGTTTTATAGATATTTTTTTTACACATTTTTGTTTTACACGTTTTTGTTTAACACGTTTTTGTTTTACACATTTTTGTTTTAAAAATTTCTTGAACTTTTCTTATTTTTTTTTACAAATTTCTTAAAATTTTCTTGTTTTTGTTTTACGACATCGTTATACTTTTTCATTTTTTATGTGTGTGTGTATGTGTGATCCACTGTGTAAGGTCGTCATCCAATAAGTGTTCTTCATGATAGTATGAACTATTTTTCATATTGATTGCTAATGTTTGGTTTTTACCTTTAAGTCATGATGTTGATACTAAGGTATGTTCTTTTGATATGGAAGGCAATGAGTTCACTTCATCCATCCATCCATAAGTTCTATGGTCTCTCTTGGCTTGGAAATGTACAGTCTCTTTCTTAATAAGAACTTTAACGAACTAGTGATTTGGTACTTCTCAAACTAAGGAAGGACTCGAGGTTTGAAAGGGTGTGACTTCAAGGGAACTTGATGCTTTTGTGTTGGCCATTCTCTTGGGTGCTTGGATGTTTTCTTCTTGAGTTTTCTTACCGTTCTGATGTTACTCTATTATTGGAAGCTGAGACAATGAAAATAAGAAGTCTTTGCATGGTGTGGTTCTCACACGTAAAAAACACAAAAAAGAAAAAAAAAAAAAACAAAGAGAAAAAGAAAAAGTGAGAATTCAAAGGACACCCCTTAGAAAAAATAAACTTGGGCTACAAGCACTAGTTATGGAACTAAAAATGTTCCCTCTAACTAAGGCCCTTCTCGCTTCCCATTCTCTCCTTTGTTTCGTCGGAATGGTGGTGGCTCTTGGAGGAAGCATTTTTGTCATTCAAGTGGATGGTTTGGCTGAATGCATTGATGCAAAGTCACTGGATGTGGTTGGTTTGAGGTCGGAGTTGCAATGAGATTTGCCAAGTCACATTAATCATAAAATACACAAGGGGCTGTACACTACCTTGTTCTTGAGACTCCATTCCATTCTCTTCTCTCCATTCTTCACCTCATTGCCAGTTGTATCATTAGTGTATATTTTGGTTGACGCATTGT
>MNCI01029653.1:363027-377319 GCA_015680685.1 Gnetum montanum
GCGATTGCATCGATTCAGGGTGTGTATGGTAAGTGGGAACGGATGCTGATGCTAGGTTAATTTAGACTTAGTTCATTAGTTAGAGTTAGCAATTAATCTTCTCAACCCTTTACCTTGTTAGCATAGGAGACATAAAACATAAAAAGACATAAAAATCATATACCTCAGACTTGCTTAACCATACACCATGACAACTACAAGTAAGTTTGGGAAGACAACGAATAATTAACCCTAAGTGTTTCATGGGGCGTGTAGGCACTTAGTCTGTGGAGTTCGACCAGATCACATGTGCTACGCTTGTATTCGTATGGTTGAGTGTAGGGGTATCTCGCCACTCATCATTCATTCTACTCTTTCATGGTCCTACAAAACTACCATCACACACACATTCTACATTCTATATTTTCTCTAAGGTTTTAACATACCAAAAGGTTAAAAATATTCCCCTTTTTGGTGATGTTTAAAAATTAAGAAAATTGGTTAGTGCATTTCATAGTATATAAATTGTATGATAAAAAATAAAAGCATATAACACATATAAATTCCAATGGTAGTAGTGGGTATCGTTGGAATAGGAATATAAAGGCTCATGTCAATGGGTTCAAATCACATGAGTCCACAAGAAGGAAAATTTGACAAAATCAAGAGGTCTCCATAAACTATCCAAAGGCAAAAACTATCTTCATAATATAACATGCTATGAAAAACATAGTTGTTCATATAAATAAACATGATGTATATCCATAAAATATCAACAACAATATAAACTATCATGAGCTTTCCATCATTATAAACTACCCAAAAAGATCATAGCCTATCCAATATACTATCATTGATATAAAAAAATTTACATAACGTTGTTCATAAAAATATCCATAAACATCCACAATCCATACAAACAACCACAAATTCTCCTCCTTATTGGACATCATCCAAAAGGAGGGACCATCAAAAGATCCTAGTGGCATCATTAGAGTCATCATTAATGGTAGTTACTGCACGAGAAGGTCTATATGTCTCCTCTTCTTCATTGTCAATATTGGTGCTAGTGCTAGTGTTGGAGATGTGCTACTCATCATCATCAGCTAAAGATAAAACTTGTATAGGAGCTCTTTGAGGACATAACTTCACTTAAAATTGAGATGATGTAGGTGGATGAGATGAAGGCTATTGATAAAATGAGGAAGCATCCTTCCTCTAATATGTGACAGGATTAGCTGGTCTCCACTAAGATGAAGGCCCAAAGATGCTCTCCATCACTTGCTACTCAAATGTTTGAGGAGCATCATCATGAGTATGAGAGCTAGGTTCAGGTTGCATTGGATCATGAAAATCCCCCTAGACATGTGTTGGTAGTGGATCTAGATCCTCAGAATCAAAGGCATTTTCCAAGTCATATGCCAGGGAAGGCCTAGTAGTTGTCAAGTGCCTGACTAGTGTGGGACAATCCTCTTCACTGTCTGACATGGAAGAAGTGGTAATCTCCTTAAATTGCTACCCATTTGGAGGAAGAGGTACTCCAGTTACATCCATTCACTTACAAAGGTAAGAGAGGTTCTAGCTAATCATCCCAATAGTCCTAACAACGGTTTTAGCATCTTCTTGAGAGTTGATTTCACTTAGTTGCTAATAGTTTTAAACCTTCTCAATTGAGGAGAGGCCTTGGGAGGTGATGTAGATCTCTTCTTTCTTACTTTCTGAGGCCTAGAGCTTGGTTTTGCAAATTCAACATGAGTGGTGCTCCTTTTCTCTGAATACTTATCAAGGATTATTTTACCTTTTAGCAAAGGAATATTGGAAATAAGAACTTCTCTATGACAAATCAACAAATTGATGAGAAGAGAATGCCCATAGAATCTCTCTTTGGTGAAAAGACATAACATGTCTCTGTAGAGGATATGACTCAAGTCTAGTTGTTGACCAGTAATAAGGTAATTAGGAACAAAATCTTGAGCTGGTAACAAATAGCTATAACTTCCCTCTTTTACAATGATATTATACAAAAAAATAAGGGAAAGGGTGGAAGCATCTGGGGCCATGTAACTTCTAAGCACTTTCCCACTACACAAAGATACTGACTGACCGAATAGAGCATCATAGAACTCATTATGGGAAACATGGATTACACCATTTAAGAAAATATTAAACATAGAATGAATTGTAATCCTATGAACATATGAACTAGAAATGTTAAGAATGTAATTGAAAACTTGGGGAGTGACTTCAATCAAAACGCCCCCAACAGTAGATGTAAAGGCCCCAATAGTAGCATTTGTAATGGCAATGTTACTATAAAACTCCTTGATGAGGATCTTAAGAACACAAAATTTCATTGAAATAAAGCACACCCAATTTAAATCTTGGAAAAAATGCCATCAGCTCCTTTTGATGGTGCTATTAGAACAAATGGGATCTCTTAGATACTATGCACACAAAGCGAGTTATCTCAAATTTATGTTGTGCTTTAGTGGATCAAAATTAAGGTAGATATTTGTTTGTAGTGCTTGATGACACCCCCTTGGACTTTTTGGTCTTGCGTGATGAAGGCTTAGATGTCCCAATCTTCTTGTGAGTCATTGAGATGCATAAAATTTCATTGTGATGGAAGCCCTGGTCATCTAATCTTGGATGAGGAAAAATAAGAAAATGAGAAGTGTTGGCTTTATATAATCATAACTATTGAGGGTTTTGCCAAAAATTTAAACATCTAGCTCAACTAGTAGACATCAATCCTATGAATGTACAAAATCTAGATAGACATCTATGTTTAGATGTAGATGTCTATGAGTAGACACATTTCTCCATATGTAGATATCTAAGGGTAGATGTCTACAAGTAGATGTCCAAACTAGCAATGGTATGAGATATGAGAGGTTTAGGAAATAGTTGCTATGGGTTATAGCCCTTCAAGAATTTTACATAAGATTGGAAAATGAAAACTTACCTCTACTTACCTTGCTGATGGAAGATCATGAAGTCTAAGGAGATTAGAAATAAGGTTCTTTTATTAAGGTTTCTCCTTAATTTACACAAATATCTTGTATTTCCAATGTTTGACTTCCTTTCATGAAATGTTTGGTAAGATTTCATCCATCATCCTCTTTTTGCTTAATTCTCCATACCTTTTTGTTCTCCTTACCTTTTTTTTATTTATCTTTCACTCCTTTTTGTCCTACAAAATTTCCTTTTTATGTGCTTTTGGATAAGACTAAGAAGTCTTATGATATGACCAAGTATTCATGTGGTGATATTTTAAATTACAATCTCATTTCTTATGTCCAAATCTATCACAATAATAGCATCTAACCTTTTTGCTTTAGGTAAAGTAATCAAACCTTGGAGCTATCCTTTGTTTAAATGAAGTGCCTATTAATACTTCTTCCTTTGATGTAGGCTTTTATTTGGATGAAGTTTTTGTTGATGCTTCTTCTTGTTGACAACATCCCAGCCCACTTTTATCATTTGGAATTCTTCCTTGTCTTAGAACTATGTGAAGGGATTCCTTTCCTTTGACAAGTCTCTCATTCACAAGTTTTGTATCTACAAGTTCTTTTTCAATTTTCTCATAAGAAAAAGTTAGTTTTTTATTCTTAGCCCTTAGGTCCAAGTTTTCTTGTGAGAGTTCTAAATATTTTATGTTGAGTAGAGATAAATCTTGATCCTTATCCTTTAAAGCCTTCTTTAGCTTTATACAAAGATATTGAAAGGACAAAAGTTCATTACACAATAGGTCATACCTTTCTTCATTTGTCTCTATTATTTCACCATCATCTTCAACTATTCTATCATCATCTTCTGTGAGAGCCATGTAAATGAGATGTGAATCTTGCATGATCTCAACTTCCTCTTTACTTTGTTCTTCATCCCAACTAGTGAAGAAGTTATTCTTCTTGAATTCAACTTCGGATTGATCTCCCTTTTGGATCCTACTAGCACTATGACATTTAGAGGCCACATGACCTCTTCCACCACATACCCAAAATTCTATAGAAAATGCATGAAAATTTGAATTTTTAAAACTCTTACCTTTTTCTCTCCCTTTTATGTTGAATTGATTTGGCCTTGGTTGATTGAATATTCATCCTTTTCTAGTAAGAAGTCTTTGAACTCTTCTTGATAGGAGAGCTAATTCATCTTTGTTGTTTAGTTCTTGTTCAATCAACTCCTTCTTCTTTGATGAAAATTTAAGGATGATGGACTTTTCTCTTATAGATCCTTCACTTATGAGATTCATCTCATAAGCAATAACAACACCTTGAACCTCTTTCAATTTCAACATTGAAAAGTCTTTGATTTCTTCCATGGCGATGACTTTTTGTTTGAACTTAGGCTACAAAGTTTTAATAATTTTTATAATCACATCGCTTTTTGCCAAGTCCTTACATGTTCCTCTAATTGCTACAACAAGTTCATTTGCTTTAGAGAAGTAGTCCTTAATCTTTTCTTCCTCTTTCATTTTAAGCTTGTCGTATTTGCTTTGCAATACGAAGAGTTTTGATTGTTTGATGGTAGACGTACCTTCATAAGTTGCCTCTAAAGTTTCTGATATTTCCTTAGCAATTTTATAGTGAGCTATTCTATTAAACTCAAATTTATTCAATGCATAATATAAACAATTTTTTCTTTTGAGTCAAGCATGAACTTATCTTTTTCTTTAGAAGTCCATTGGCTTTGTGGCTTGAGTGCTCTTGTGGTGTTGTTGATGGACAATGTGTAGCCTTCAAGAATTAAATTCCACACTTTGAATACCATGGATTTGAAAAATCCTTGCATCCTTGCCTTCTAATATGCAAATTCAAACCCATTAAACATTAGTGGCTTGATGTAAGACATCCCCTCCATCATTTACTCTTGAAATGTGAAGCACAAAATTAAGAGTACCAAGCTCCAATACCACTTAAGAATTAAGAACTTAGAAGGGGGGTTGAATAAGTTCCCTAATTAAAATTGCTATAGCCATCAAAATTAAACATAATTTTTACATAGTTCCCCAACTTGGGTACATCCACACTCAGAGGATAGAATCCTTGCACATTGCCGAACTTTGTTCCTTAAAAATGTGGTGTAGATGGCACCACAACCTTTACAAGCTTTGAGCTTTGCTTTGAAGTGTTTCATAGTCACAAAACCACTCAACCCTGCAAAGTCCCAAAAAGCTAAGAATATGGTTTACATGATCCCATGACCTTTACAAATGTGAGCTTCACATTGGAGTGTTTTATCATTGCAAAACCACCCAACCTTGTAAGGTCTTGACAAGCTTAATGAAGATGCCTTCCCACAAGATGCACATTAACCTTGCAGGGATATAAGAAAGAAAGAAAAAGATCAAGGAGAAAGTGTAACTAGATTTATAGAGTCCTTGCAATGAAGCTCATAACATACAAAATATGCAAATGATGGTACAATGAAGGACAATCATAAGATTTCTTTGAGTAGCCTTGAATTGATTTTAAAATGACAATACTTGCATAATTTCAAAGAAATTCACTTTGTCTTATACACTTGGAGTTTCTAAAAATCCCTCAAAATTCATGCAATAGCTACTAAATGGCTAGTATAGATGTCTACTTCAAGGATTAGATGTCTAATTAAGAATAGTATCCATGCAAGAGAGACATCTACCTAGAAGTGTATACATCTACTTATAGATGTGTACTCATAGAAATCTATTCTCAAAGATAGATGTTTGGTGTTTTTCCTAGATGCCTACTTTGCTTTGGACACTTTGAGATCTAGTGCATTTCTTGGTCATTTTGTCATCTCACTAGTCTTCGGAACATCTTCATTTGGCTCGTAAACTCCATTTCCATCCATGCTCTTATCTTGTCCACTTAGTCTTCATTTCAACATCTCAATGTAGATCTTGTCCTTGAACTCTTGGATCTCCATGTGAAGTCCTTGTTCATTTTACTCTTTCATGGTCTTGCAAAACTACCATCACATACACATTCTACATTCCCCATTTTCTCTAAGGTTTTGATATACTAAAAGGTCAATAATAGCTATAGATAGAATAAGCGTGTGTCTTAATTATGCAAAGGACACTGGAGTATTGACTATTGACCAAGTTAACACAAACATCATACTTCTAGATTCATTAGAGTAGGTGCACAAGAAAGAAGAAGATAATAAAATGCAAATAAAGATGTTTTTTGACCAAGTGGAGCTCCTTGAAGTTAACTTGTGAGGTAGTAACATGGATAGATATAATCCTCCTATCCATGCATATTGGAGAGAGAAGAATAAAGCTATAGAATTCCAAAAAGCTTTGATGAAACATAAGAGATTAGCACTAGTCATGACACAGTCTATGACTAGCTTGAGAAATTCTATGATAAGATAGAGAAGTTGAGGTAGAAATTAGACCAATAAGTAGTGGTATAAATGAGAATACTCCAAGCTACTAAAAGAAAGTAAGGGCTTATATGTAGATAGAGAAATAAGTAATCTATTTGTCAAACAAAATAAATTAGAGAAAGTTTTTGAAAGTTTTGCCAATAGCGTGATGATTGCCATGCTAGAAAAGTAGTAAACAAGACTCAAGAGGAGCCCATAGGCAAAGAGGAGGATGATGATATCATTCTAGAGGAGCCAAAGACATATGAAGAAGGATGGGCCAACATTCTATTAAAGATCCTAAGCTCAACATTCAATACATTACGTATGACTAACTTAAGCTTGAAGGAGATAGAAGGAAAGATTTAGAAATGTACAAAGATGCACAAGGTAAGTACCAAGATTTGGGAAGTAGTTTATTTTATCTTATGTTATGAAAAATAAAACTAACTACATGTTTTATTTTGATTTTTGTAGAGATCCTAGGGAGAGTAGCTAGGAACTAGTTGTTAAGCCNCATAATATACAATGATTAGTTGATTGAAAATAATAATTTTTATTACTCTTATAAAAAATCTTTCGACTAGTACTTGTCATAACATTTGACATTGCACGTTACTTCTAAAACATCATTTATACTTATGATGCTTTACAAAGAATTTTCTCTATGTTAGACACATATGATGCACAAAATTGAGGTCTAAAAATTCATATTTTTGCAAGTCTTATTTATCATCTCCAAAAACTTCCTTCTTCTCTTCTTCATTGATCTACATAGAAGTAGGCTTAACAACTAGTTCCTAGCTACTCTCCCTAGGATCTCTACAAAAATCAAAATAAAACATGTAGTTAGTTTTATTTTTCATAACATAAGATAAAATAAACTACTTCCCAAATCTTGGTACTTACCTTTTGCATCTTTGTACATTTCTAAATCTTTCCTTCTATCTCCTTCAAGCTTAAGTTAGTCATACGTAATGTATTGAATGTTGAGCTTAGGATNTCAAGCTCTCTAAAGCCTAAGTAAAAAATTTGATATGAGGAATAGACTCATTGTTCATGTTTATCAAGTCTTTAATATTAGTGGAATCCTTAGAATGAGAAGTAATTGTAGATTTACCTATAGGTTCAACTTTAATAATAGCTAGTTTGCCATTAAGTTGATAAGGCTATGCTTCATGATCTAAGTGAAAAATACTTGAAATCTGCATATCATTTGAAATGATTATATTATGGTCATGGAAGAGAAAATGAACTTCCTAGTGTATAAGACATTATATTCCATGATGCTGAGCTAGTTAAGGATTTTATAGTATTCCGTTTACACCAAGAAATTCACATATGATCATGAAAAAGGCTTTAAATTATATAGAATCATCTACTATAAATGATAACCTAAGGAACCTATAACTTCTACTCATATACCATTAAAGAAAACAAGATTAGTACAAAATTCATTAAAGGTTACTTGATCATGAAAACTAAGATGCTTGATAATAGCCCATGTGATCACATTAAATCTAGTGTCATTATCAACATGTATAAATGGAATTGAAGCATCAAATGATACTTTAATAATAATGTAGAATGCTAGCTAACACATATCTCTTATCTTCAAATTAGTCTTGATATTCTCATCACGGAAGTTTAGACTATTTGATCCATAATGAGGGACTTGAAGAAAGGAGATCCATAATGAGGGAGTTGAAGAAAGGATGATATGACCTTTGTTGAAGCTAGAATGTCACTTGGGACTACAATTCTCTTGAGGACATCATATAAAGCATCATGATACTCTTTAGAAGTTGCTATAAGGTCATACAAAAATAAGTTAGTTTCTTTTGAGTGGATAATAGTAGTCATTTGCTATAAAACCTTGCAATTAATTAACTGAGATGATTATGGAGCAGGTGCCACTATGATTAGCTATACAAGATTAAATGAAGGCTGGAGGATAATTAAAGAAATAAATTCCTGATTTTGCTAAAAAAAATCTTATTTGATGTTTTAGAAGGTTTCTTAGGTGCATTAGTAACCTTCTCCTTATGTTTTCCTAATTGTGATTCAATTATCTGCTAGCTACGAGTAAGAATTATCAGTTGAGATGATGGAAAGGAATCACTAGGGTTGTTTTGAGATTTGAAATGGCATGGAATGAGATGTGAGTAAGAATCACAAATGGGTTGAGTAGCACGAGTGAAGTGATTAGGATGTGTAACAGTACAAGATGTAGTTAGATTCTAGTTAGTTGGAATAAAATGAATGTGATAAGAAGATGAAAAAGGGTGATTTGGTTTTAATAAAGTGGAGGTGTAATCAGAATAATGAATTACATAATATTTTTGAGATTATGGCAAATAATGTTGATAACACTTGTAGTCTAACCAAAAAATGACATATGGCTCCCTAGGTGGGGAGTTACAAGCCTTATGTTTTGAGTCAAAAATTGAAATATTATTTCTAGCTTCAAAGAAATAATAAAATATCTTCCACTATTAATTATCTAGATGCATACTAGATGGATCATTTTCTACTACTATTTTGCCTTGACCTATGAGGTCTTGAATATCATCCTTCATATTCCTATATGATGAAGTGTATTTTTGGCTTTGATATCAGAGCCTTGATATCAGATACCCAATATTAAGGACCAAGAAGAAATGTTAGATATTCAATATCATAGGATGTGTGCCAAGCTATAAATATAATAGTTGGGCACATAGTTTGGATAATCTTTTGTCATAGTGTAGTACAACTCTTGCAGTTTTTCTTCTCCAGAGTTAGAATATTTTCCCAAGTGCTTGCAGTAGGAGTCATTAAGTGTACAAATATTTGTTCAAACATTGTTGTACCTGAGCACAATAGTATGTGCGGTAATAAAGATGAGCTTTCTAATAAACCTTGCAGCACTTTGGCTAGATTAAATATTTCCTTCATGCATTTAATGTTTTTAATAATTAAGCTAATTAAGGAATGAAGCTAGCTAGGTTAAATAACAATTAATTAAGCACATAAGTATGATTGCTTCGAGCATGTGCATGATGTTTGGTAATCCCAGTAACACAACTTTTGGTAACCTAGTGGCATTATACATGTTCAGGATGTGTACAAAAAGTGGGATTGAATACTTATGTTAGGATTAGTTAAAAATTAGTTAGTTAGTTAGATTAAATTAGCAAATAAATTACTTCATTTCCTTATCCTTGATTTTAAGTACTCAAAATATAAAACATAAAAATAATAAAAATCATATGCCTCGATTGCAATTAACAATACCTTTGCATATCAAGTTTAATTGGGAAGACAACAAATGATTGTTAGGGTAAGTTCATTTCCTAGAGACTAGTGTACCAAAAGACATAGAGTTCAGAGAATTTGACTAATCACACATGAATGCTTAGTGATTCATATGGTTGAGCATAGGGGTATTTTCCACTCATCATTGGTGCTATTGCTGAGGATTCTTTTTGTTTGAAATGTGTGCTATCTAGGCATAGTAAAAATCAATAACATCGTTGGACAAACATTAAGGTCAAAATTATTCTCAAAATAAATAAGCACATTGATATCTTATTTTAATTGCAAAATGTCTTCTTCTCATAGGCATGATGATACTAAATTGCCAATGCCTCAAGAATGAAGGGTGGTATATACTCATTTAGATGAGTATGTGCCCAACTTCACCTTCATCCTGCATCAGGATGAACAATTGCGGTTGTGAGATATGGAGGATGACATTGTAATGCCTCCCAATCAATCTATGCTTGGGGTGCTGCTCCAAACTCTTAGTAGGTTTGACATATAGGATCTTCAAGAAGAGTATGTTGTGCATGACCATGATCATCAGGACTACCATCCCACTGAGACATAATGTAGGAGAGATTGACACTAAGAGAAGTACCATGAGTCTATGAAAGGGAAATGGTTCACCAACCCCTTGTTCTTGATAAACCAAAATGACGATGAGGATCATTCCTCTAGGGGTTCTCAACATGAAGATTCTCCACCTCTTAATATTGGTATGATGTGGGTGTGAACCTGAATTTGCAATCCATTATGAACAATCTAGGTTCATGCAAAAGTAAGAGTCAAAGTAGGGCTTGAGCAAGCATCAAGATGACAAGAAAACTGATGAACATGATCATGACAAGCATAGAGGAGGTGGTAGATACCATGGTGGTGGTAGTCCTCCTCCCTCTTCATCCTCTTCATCTACATCTTCTTCTCCTCTTCTAGTTAATAGATGCCACAAAAAGAACAACCATGATAAGGGTGAATAGCAGGACAATGATAATCACATAGACCATTATGAACAAAGGGGTAGTAGAGGACATTATAAGAATAATCAAAATAATGATGATGATGACCCTTTGCTTGCCACTTGAAGCATGCTGAACATTGCAGAGGGAGTAAAACTTCCAACCAAGCATGTGAAAGATAGTCAAATCAAGTGACTTAATATGAACAATATCCCCAGGTTTGAGGGAGGATATAACTCTGATCCACAAACACATCTTCAAGTTTTTCATGATTTCTACGCTTTATATAATATTGAAAATGATTGGCAAAATTTAAAGCTATTTCCCAAGACACTCATCAAGGAAGCAAAACGCTAGTATCAGTCTTTGCAAACAGAATCCATCCATAGGTGGAGTACAATGCTAGAGCTATTTAATGATAAATATCAAACGTACTCCAGGGTGTCTAATGTAAGAAGATACATGCAAGAATGCAAGCAAGGAACACATAAACCATTGGATGCCATCATGGGTAGATACTATTCTCTTGTACACCGATACCTTGGCCATAGTTATTCTTAGTGAGAACAACTTTGCCACATCATAGATAGACTCAAATCAGAAACGAGAAGAACTCTTAAGGTCTATTCCCAAGGGAGACTATCAGAATTAAGAGCCGATCAAATCCAAAGGCTAATAGAGTAGGTGGCAAAAGAAGAAGAAGAGTTAAGAAAATGAGAAAGTATAGAAGAATATAAGAAGGATCCTTCCATCAAAAAGAGGAAGGTCCGCTTTTGTGATAGTGAGGAGGAGTTACCTCTTGATGAGTTGGTGAATAAAAAGACCTTGCCAATCCAAAAATCTATGTATGGAATTTCAGCTAAGGTAGAGAAAATGTGGGATTCATTAGATGAAAAATTTCAAACTACTCTAAAAATTGTAGAAGAATCAAGAAAGTAGAGTAGTGATTGTGACTGCAGGAGGCAAAAAGAAGTTAAATGTGCCTATCAAAGATGTAAGGGTAAAGCTCCTGCAATAGAAAAAGCTGTGGAGATCAAATTAGATGATGATAATGGGTGTGACATCAGCCATTATGAACATCCTAGGGGATGTTTCCCCATTGTGTCACACTTGTAGTAATTTGGGATGTAGGCATTGAATCCTAGAGTAGCAAGGAGACAGACACTTAGAAGATTACCTGATCCTCAAGGCAATCCTAAGTAGTTCCACCAATAATAAACCTACTATCCAAGTGGAGCTCCACCACAACTATAGGAGTAGTACCAGTAGTTGCAGCACCCATAGTCATGGGAGATGCCATCACCAAGGTAGCAGTACCCTTACTAACAACTGGATACATATGGATACTATGTTTAGCAACGCATTTCTCCGCATGACTCTTGCAATCACACCACCTTCCAACATCACTACTACCCTCTAGAGTATTACAAAACTTATTTTCCATCTACTAGAGGGGAAATCCCATATCCCTATCATCCTTCTCATCCTTCTATATATGCCCCTCCACCCTCAACCTAGTTGCCTCCTACTCCATCAATGTAGGGAGAAATTTTACCTTAATTACAAAAACACAATGTGATAATAGCTATTAAGTTATAGTCATCTCCTTAGCTAAGTGGTTCAGAAACTAGATCATGAAAAAGACCTTTCTTCCAAACTGATGAGTGGTGAGGTACCCCTACACTCAACCATACGAATATGAGTGTTACACACGCGATCTGGTCGAACTCCGTAGACAGAATAGTTTTGGCATCTAGATAGTTAGCCTTAGGTCACAGTTTGCTGTCTTTCCACCTAGACTAGTATTAGCTTTGTCACGTATGGTTTAGTCCAGAGTGAGGTGTATGATGTGGGTTCTAATCTAATGCTACTCCTGAAGGCAATGGAAAATAATATTCACTAAGCTAAGAGAGAAAGTGTGAGAGAGAATCTAACTAGCCTAAGTGTGATGAGCATCCATTCCTTGATTATCCATCCACATCTTAGACTTCGTGCATGACTACTATTAGGATTACCAAGTGTAGATCCTAGGTACACTACTGGGTTACCAAGTAATCACACTTAAATGGTTGTAATCAAGTCGTACTCATTCCACGTTTAACAGGAGTGGTGAGAAGAGATTAACTAGGAAAGCAGTAAATAACAATTAAATAATTAATTAATTAAACTAAGTGAATGCTGCAATGATGAAGTAATCTCGATCTTTATTGCTGGTCATGTGCATGTCCAAGTACGTCACACTTGAATAAAGGATGCTGTACAATTACATTCAACACACTACAGGCATACACGGGGAGGAAAAGGGTTGAGAGGAAAAAATAGAAACTAAAATCAAAACTTAACTCTAAAAACTAACTCCTAGAACAAGGAAAGTTGCCTCTTATTTATAGAAATTGAGGCAGGCTGCGATATCATGGCCCATGCGATATTGCGGCCTTGATTACTGGGCTTGCCAGACCATGTGTCTTGTATTAGGGCTCTGATAACTAGGCTCCAATAACTGGGCCTGACAAACCATGACTCATCATACCCCCACGATTGAATAACAACTCATCCTTGAGTTACAGAGAGAACAAGCTCCATTGATTACACAGTGGATAGGTATGGGATTATTGACTGACTAGGAATTTATTTATGTCCCAGTGGAGAATTAAACAAAATTTTGACACAGACACAAAAGACAAAACTTGTAGAACTCATGGGGTTCCCGGTAGTGGTGGCTCCTCTATGGGTGCCTCTCCTTTATCCTACACGATCAAGATTTTGAGATTGATACCATTAAAGAAGCGCTTGACATTTCTCCTCTTCTATCCAAAGATTATGATCTGTTCATGCTGATGTTCCAATGTTTGATGGAGTCAACACTTTCCATGAACATAGCAGTTGTGGGAACACTTGATTGGCCTTGACATGTGATGCAAATAGTCGTCATTTCTCTTCATAGGCTTGGGCCCTGACCCCTCCACCTTTTTCTTAGATAGGTTATGTAGTAATAGGGGTTCCATGATGGATGCTGAGTGATTGTGCCTCCTGCTCTGCATGTTCTGCATGAAGTCTTTGGCCTCTGCCTCCCCCTGGTCATTTGGTTGCACCTTGAGAGGATCCTCCTTATTGTCTTCTTTTAGGGGCCATCTATAATCACACAAAGATCAATTGTTAGTAAGGTTATTGAAAAAAGTTCAATGATTTCATACCTTACTCATTGCCTTTAATAAATGTTGAATTCTTTGCTTGGTGTGATTTTAGAGTTAGAAAAATTGTTTTTTCAAGGAAGTTGCCCTAAAAGTTTAATGTCAAACTAGGTTTTTGAGGAACGTTTGATAAAATGATGACAAAGGAAAGAATAAATTTGGCAATGAAGTACTCAAAGGGTATAAGATGATGTGGTGGTATGCAACAAGTGAAAATTGCAAAATGCACGCAAGTGGGTCCTCCTCAAAGTGGGTTCAAGCCTATAATGCCCTTGCGTAACCACGCCTAAAAGTGTTCATGGGTACTAAAAGGGTTAAATGTAATCCACACTAATTCCACAAAACACACACACGTAAGTATCACCGGAATGAGGTAAGAATTCTACGCTATATGAGACATGAACCACAATTACATGAACAACGAGATGAGATGGGGTATAGAAGGGATCGTAGAGATTGGGACATGAGGTAACTGACCCAGGGCACAGTGAATCCTGCATGTA
>MNCI01029653.1:378734-401657 GCA_015680685.1 Gnetum montanum
TCCCTTCTTTCCGATTGTCTAATGATATTTTGTCCTGCTTCTCGAGTTGTCAACACTCTATCTCCAATAATCTCGATATATTCTCCACACTTTTTATGCATCCATTCCAACATCTTATTAATCTTTTCCTTGACTTCCTCTAATGATTGTTGTACCAGCAAAGATGGTTCTTTCTCCTTGTGATAAGTTGATTTCTCCTTTTCATGCTCATGGACCTTTGTTAAGTTGAGATCTTGGTCCTATTGATGTTTTTAAACATTCTCCCATCTAGCCATTTCTCCTTCCTCTTTTGCTATCCGCTTAATAAGCTCTTGGACTTGATGGGTTCGTAGTTCGTATAGTTCACCTTGGGCATACATCCCTAGGGTTTCTCTTGTTGCATCACGAAGCCTATCAATGATATGGTACATTAGCCTTTCCTCGAAGAACTCATGGCCTAAACAGTTGTTTAGCAGTGCATAATATCTTTCCAAGGCCATGTCCAAGGGTTTATGTTGTGCTTGTTTCCACTCTTGGATTTTCTTCCTCAAGGCTGATACTCTTGTGTAGGTTTGATATCTTTTGCTAAAGAGTTCTACCAGTGTTGACCAACGTCATATTGAATTTGGTTTTAATGATCTATACCATACTTTTGCTTGGCCAACGAGTGTCATAGGGAAGAGCTTGAGTTTTTGCCAACCGTTATCAATGTTGTTCCATGCACAAGCATCGTAGAAGGCTTGTAAATGTTGATGCGGATCTAAGTCATAGCCTCCTGAGAAATTAGGGAAGCTGTTTAAATTGAGCTTGGGTAGACAGCTCTCTTTACGATGCCTACGGGAGATTCGAACAACCTCTTGTATTTGCGTTAAGCTTGTAGTGGCTAGTAGGGGTTCATCATCATCGAGTAAGTTATGCTTTCATGCATTGGGATGACGTTGCTTTCATTTATGTTTATAAGAAACCCTCATCTTGGGTTGCGTACTCCAATCTTCATTGTCATATAATTCGTTGGTTCTCCAATGAACTTCCTCACTAGATGTGGCATTGTTATAGTCTTGTAGGAGAGCCATGGTTGTGAAATTGTGTGTGAATTTTTATAATATTTCTTTTTAAAAGATATATCATTAATTCCTATACAACGACCTTGTATGATATAACTAATCTAGATAACTAGCATCGTCCCCAACAACAACGCCAATGATGAGTGGCAAGGTACCCCTACAATCAACCATACGAATACGAGTGTTACACGCGCGATCCAATCGAACTTTGTAGATGGACTAGTTGTGGCATCTAGATAGTTAGCCTTAGGTTGCAATTTGTTGTCTTCCCACCTAGACTAGTATTAGCTTTGTCATGTATGGTTTAGTCCAGAGTGAGGTGTATGATGTGGGTTCTAATCTAATGCTACTCCTGAAGGCAATGGAAAATAATATTCACTAAGCTAAGAGAGAAAGGATGAGAGAGACTCTAATTAGCCTAAGTGAGATGAGAATCTGTTCCTTGATTATCCATACACATCTTAGACTTTGTGCATGAATACTACTGGTATTACCAAGCACAGATCCTAGGTACACTACTGGGTTACCAAGTAATCACACTTAAATGGTTGTAATCAAGTCGTACTCATTCCGCGTTTAACAGGAGTTTAAGGGTGAGAAGAGATTAACTAAGAAAGTAGTAAATAACAATTAAATAATTAATTAATTAAACTAAGTGAATGCTGCAATGATGAAGTAATCTCGATCTTTATTTTCGGTCATGTGCGTGTCCAAGTACGTCACACTCGAATAAAGGATGTCGTACAATTACATTCACCACACTACGGGCATACACTGGGAGGAAAAGGGTTGAGAGGAAAAAATAGAAACTAAAATCAAAACATAACTCTAAAAACTAACTCCTAGAACAAGGAAAGTTGCCTCTTATTTATAAAAATTTAGGCTGCGATATCGCAGCCCATGCGATATGGTGGCCCCGATAACTAGGCTCCAATAACTAGGCCTGCCAAACCATGTATCTTGTATCAAGGCTTCGATAACAAGGCTTCAATAACTGGGCCTAGCAGACCATGACTCATCACAAACCAAGAGCCCAACTAAACCCTCACATACACCTGTAGCTAGCAATCTTAGTTTTCCATTTTCCTCTGTATCTAATCTATTCAAGTCCCCTTCAAACCAAACACCCCCCAAGGTGCATACCGTTATGTTAACCCATGCAATAACCAATTGGATAAAGTCTAGCCACCTTCATAGGAAACTATATGATCCTAGAAGTCCCATTATTTACCTTTAAATTGTTGGAAATGAGCCTTGTAAGGCACTTCTTGATTTAGGTTCTAGTGTTAATCTGATTTCCCATGAGACGTATAAAGCTTGGAACCTACATCTACCCAAGAAGAGCAACATCCATCTTGAGTTGGCTGATCAATCCATCATTGTTCCCTTGGGATTGGTGGAGGAGATTGTGGCCACCATTTGTGGGTGGTCCTACCCTACCAATTTCCTAGTGATCCAAGTGGATAACTGTAAGGGGGACTTCCCAATCATCATGGGAAGGGCTTGGCTGAGCACTATTAATGCATGATTAGGGATCCAAGATCTTTCCCTTAAAATCTCTAAATATAATGCATTCAAAAAGATTAAGATGAAGAAATTTCCATGCATCGCGTATAGTGATATAGGGTGCAATTGTGTGTAGAAACTATGAACTGTTAATAGTGTATCTATCGAAGCATGTAGTCAATGTGCTAATATATTTGAAATTCAGAAGGGTCTGTACATAATAGCCACAAGCAGAAGAACACCTAGTGGTTAATAGTTGATCTTGGAAGCATCACACTTTGCATGGAACCCACTAAGAGCCTAACATATGCTTACATGGAAGGCATGGATAGACTAGAGCAAGTTCATCACCACCTCTTTGTTGATGAAATTGATTATAACAATTATGGAGAGTAGAGAATTCCTAAGAATTTTAAACAAGATTCCCTTGAGTTGAAAACTCTACCTACCAGCATAAAATATGCATTCTTAAAAAATGGAAAACTGTTAACAATTAATGTAAATCTTGCTCCTAAAAAAAAGGAGATGTTGTTGAATGTGGTCAACAAATGGCCAATAGACTTTGCTTGGTCATATCCCAAACTCACAAGGATTGATCCTAGGATATGCTAGCATTGTATCTACATTGATCTAACCATGAAGCCAAAGAGACAACTGTAGTAGTGGTTGAACCCAAATTGAAGCAAATTGTCTAAGAGGAAATCAGAAAACTCCTTGAGGTAGGGTTTATCTATCCCATTGCGAATAGTGAGTGGGTTAGCCCACTCGTGATTGTGCCAAAGAAAGGTGGCAAGTGGTGGGTTTGCATCGATTTTCAGCTATTGAACATGGCAACATTCAAAGATCACTTTCCGTTGTCATTTGTGAATCTAGTGTAAACACTATATCTAGGCATTGCTATTACAGTTTTCTATATGGTTATAGTGGCTATAACCAAATCTAGATCATGCCAGAGGATCATGTCAAAATAATGTTCATGAGTCTATGGGAAATTTTTGCATATCAAAAAATGCCTTTTGGTCTATGCAATGTCCCTGCCACATTCCAACACCTAGTTTTGAGTATTTTTTTAGTAGAAAATTGATAGTGGAGTGGAAGCCTTCATGGATGACTTCTCCACCTATAGGGCTACATTTGAACAAGCCTTGGATTGTCTTGAGTAAGTGTTGAAAAGATGGGTGGAGACCAATCTTCGACTTAATTGGTAAAAGAGCCATTTGAAGGTTTAAGAGGCTATTGTGTTGGGGCATAGAATTTCACAAGAAGGTATTGAGGTCAATCCTAAAAAGATTAGGGTCATCCAAGGAATTACCCATCAACTAGAAATTGTAAAAGATGTCTAATCATTCCTTGAACATAGTGGTTGCTATTGAAGATTCATAGAGAATTTCTCTAAGATCACAAAATCATTGGTTGAGCTAACAAAAAAAGATGCTACATTTTTTTGGAGTAAGGAATGTGAAAATGCATTCCAATAGTGGAAGGAGAAACTTGTAGAAACTCTAATTCTATGAGCACCAGACTAGTCTAGACCATTTCATGTCATGACAAATACATCAAATTATGCCTTGGGAGCTGTCCTTATGCATTTGGATGATAAGAAACATTCATATTATAGCCATTGCATAAGCTGAAGCATTGTGGGCATACAACTAAATTACACCATCATAGAAAGAACTAATGATGGTGGTATACGCTCTAGAGAAGTTCAAGCACTATGTGCTTGGCTACAAGGTGTTTGTGCACACGACCCACAGTGTAATTCACTTCCTGATGAATAAGCCAACGATGAACCCCCATGTCATACAGTGGTTGATGATCTTTCAAGAATTCAATCTTATTATGGTAGATCAAAAGGGAACTAAGAATGTGGTATTGACCACTTGTCTCAGTTGAGATGGAACAACAAAGAGGAAAGCTTATTGTCTGATCAGTTTCCTAATGAAATCCTCTTTGCTAAGGCTATAACTGAATAATTGCCCATTGAGCCTAAATGGTACAATGACATTCTCACCTATCTTCTCACTTAGGAGATGCCATAAGAGCTGGACTATTGAAAAAAATAACAGTTTCTTCATTAGGTGAAATGCTTCATAGAGATCAACGAGCATCTCTACAAGGTGTGCATTGATGGCTTGGTTTGCTAGTGTGTCCCTAAGGCTAATAAATTGCATGTTCTCTAGGATGCTCATGAGGGTCCTTATGGGGGCCACTATGCAAGGAGATGCACAACCATCAAGATCTTGATGGTAGGATATTACTAGCCAAAAATTTTCAAGGATGCTCACAAATTTGTCAGCTCTTGTGAACCTTGCCAATGTGATGGTAGAATGATCGCTTGAATGGAGGGATCTCAATAGTGGATTCAACCACTAGAACCCTTCGACATCTAGGTCATTAACTTCATGGATCCCATCACACCCATGTCAAATGGAAATGCGTACATCATAGTCGTGGTTGACTATTGTACAAAATGGGCAAAAGTAACAGTCATCATCAACTATACATCTTCTACTGCTACTCAGTTTACACAAAATATTGTTGTAAATAGGTTTGGTGTGCCATGTGCATTAATTTCTAATAATGGAACCCACTTTACAAGCATTACCTTTTAAAAGCTCATGCAATACATGGAGGTTGAGCATAAATTAACAACACCTTATCATCCCCAAGCCAATGATCAAGTCGAGGTTACAAATAGGGAAATCAGTAAGATCTTAACTAGAATAGTTAGAAAATATAGGAGGGATTGGAGCATGAAACTCAACAATGCCCTCTGGGCCTACCACTCAACATGGAAGCTTCCTATAGGCTACTCTCCCTATGAGCTGGTGTATGAAAAATTGCTAACTCTTTCTATTCAATCCAAGCTTTATACACTTTCAATAGCATGTGAACTTAACCTTGACTTAAGTCTAGCATAAAAAGAAAGATTAATGAATCTAAACTTGCTAAACAAAAATCAATTGGTGGCTTTGTCATCTAATGAGTTACACAAGGCATTTAATAAAAATCACCATGACCTTAGAATTAGAAAAGTCAAATTTCAACCAAGAGATCAATCCTCTACTGGAACCCCACACATGTACCATAATAAACCAAGTTCCAAACATTGTGGGAAGGCCCTTATATTATTTCTAAAACTTTTTCTTCTAGGGCCATGATGATCTATAAACTTGAGAGCCCAAATAAGAAACAACTGATCAACATGCAACAAATTAAATCTTTCCATCAGTATAAGGAAACCAATGTTTGCAACACCTCCTCAGATGGACAACCATTCTTGATTTTTCAAATCTCCTCCTTTCAACTTAGTCATGATGGAGATGGCCATCCATGCTAACCATTATAGTTGCTCCTTAGTTTTTCATCTTTTTTTTACACATTATTTTTACAATTTTTTGTTTTATGCCTTTTTCTTCTTACATTTTTTTGTATTTACTTTATTAATTTTTTCCTATTTTTGTTTTGCAACATCGTTAGTACATTTTATTTTTCTTGAATATTTTACAATTTCTTATATGTGTTTCTTTATTTTGGTGTGATTTTATTATTATGTTTTAATAATAACTTGCCTTATTACCAACTGGGTATAGTGTGGTTCACTTAATGTGGCATGTGCTATCTAGGTATTTGATTGTTAGTGTCTAGATTCTAGCTTTAAATTTTGTTACTAATAACTAAGACATGGTTTCCTTTTCATAAAAAGGTAGTGAGTTCATGTCATCCATCCATCCAAAAACTCTATGGTGTGTCTAATTTTGGAAGTGTGAGGTCCCTTTTCATTAATAAAAATTTAATGAACTTGTGACCTTGGTAGTTTCCAAACTTGGAAATGATTCAAAAGTTTGAACAAGGTGTGACTTTAAGGGGACTCAATACTCTTTGTACTCTTCTACTTAATTGGGTGCATTGGTGTTTTCATGGATTTCTTATCATTTTGTGTCAACCAATAATAGGAAGTTGAATAAGTCTTTGCATGGTGTGGTTCCCTTTTAAAAAAATGATGGTAATTTAAAGCACACCCCTTAGAAAAAATAAATGGACTACAAGCATTGGTTATGGGACTAGAAAGACATGTTACCCATGCCTGAAGGTCTCCTCTAACTAAGGCCCTTTCTCACTTCCTGCTTCTCTTTTCTTCTTAAATAAGGAACGGTGATTATTCTATGTGAGCACTCTTGTGTCTCAAGGGGGTGGATTGGTCTTAGAGTGGTGATGTGAAGTCACTAAACATGGTTGGTTTTGGTTTAGACTAAGAATGAATTTTATCAAGTCATTTAACCACAAAATTTGCAAGGGACTTCATGTGACCTTAATCAAGAACTCCATTCCACTTTCTCTCTCTCATCCATCTATGCTTTCATTACATCACCTTACTACCAGTGTTCATGTATTTATTCAATGTCTTGATTTGATGTGTAAAAATTCTTAGGTAGTTGCTTCTAGGTTTTTGTACTTAACTATCCATAACCATTAATCACCCATGGGGCCTATGGACTCCTTGATTTGAAGATATTGAAGGGTAACAAAGGGCATGTGCCTGCTTTGGGAAGGATGCACTTGCATACCTTTTGGTTGGGTTAGTTAATTTCTTTATCCTGAGGCATTCTCACAATCAAATTCTTTTGTGTGCCCCATTAATGACATCTAGTTGTACACATCTTCATAATGTTTTTCAGTGAAATCCTCTTTTTTTCTTTCTGTTATTGTGAATTCTTTAATCCTCTTCAAACATTTTATTGTATTTGGGCTTTTCAAAATTTAATAATGAATTGCTTATCCATTTCACCATATTTTTTAGTCTTCCTAAAATGCTATTAAAAGAATCAATTCACCATAATCACAACCTAGCCAAGTGTAACTGCCAATGAGACTAGGTGCCAAAAAGCTATAAGTTACACATTTTATGCTAAAATGTGATTTTGTTATGATTGTAGTGGGAAGCGTGGACTAGAGGCAAGAGCAACAACACCATGCAATGAGGCCCCTTCATGATCATTAAATCTTCCCACTCATTCTTTAGCTGCTAGAGGAGTTGGATGTCATTTTTGGCTAGGGTGTTCAATTCTATTATCATGAACACCCAATTTTGTAAAAGATTGTAAATCCATACAGTTGGACACTTAGAATCTGTCTGTTTTGTTTGAGTCAGTTTGCATGTCAATCAATAATTCCATACCTTCCCAATATTTTGTAAGAGACTTGTTCCTCCTTTTGTTCACTCAAGGACAACTTTTTATTTAATCATGGGGGTATGATGAATTGCATATTTGATATTGGAGCCCTGATATCAAATACCTGATATCAGGGACAAGAGGCAATGTTGAATATCTGATATTACAAGATGTGTGCTGGCCTATAAATATAACACTTGGGCGCATGGTTTGGGTCATCTTTTGTCATAGTGTAGCAAAGCTATTATAGTTTTTCTTCCCCAAAGTTAGAATATTTTCCCAAGTGCCTATAGTAGAAGTCATTGAGTGTATGGATCTTTGTTTGAGCACTATTGTATCTTAGCACAACAATGTGTGTGGCAATAAAGATGAGCATTCTAATAAACCTTGCAGAATTTTGGCTAGATTAAATATTTCCTTCATGAATTTAATGTTTTTAGAAATGTTATTTAATGTTTTCAATAATGTTTCCTTCATGCATGATGCTTGGTAATCCTAGTAATGCTTAACATTTAGTAATCCAGCAATGTTGTACGTGTTCAAGATGTGTACGGAAAGTGGGATCAAATACTTATTTTAGGATTAGTTAGAAAATACTTAATTATTTAGATTAATTAGAAAATAAATTACTTCATTTCCTTTAGCTTTTATTTTAAGCACTCAAAATATAAAACATAAAAATAATAAAAATCATATGCCTCGATTACACTTTATCTTACCTTTGCATATCACAAGTGTAATTGGGAAGACAATGAATGATTGGTAGGGAAAGTTTACTTCCTAGAGACTAGTGTACCAGAAGACATAGAGTCCATGGAATTTGACTAGATCATGCATGAACTCTTAGTGATTTATATGGTTGAGCATAGGGGTATTCATCGCTCATCACTATAGTTATCTGTGTCATCACTAGCAATCTCATGATAATATCAATACTTCCTATAAAAAAGATCCATTTCTAGTCTCTTAAATTGATCCATTTCTATAAAATGAATGTGGTGATAATGTGATCTTTCCTAATCAAAAACACATTTCCTCTTAAAGTATCCATCCTTAAGAAAACTGTTAGAAGTAGAGAATACCTCATAGGTATTTGAGTATATTGATCTTTGCTACTTTAAGGTTTGCATTATTGAGTAGAAGAAGAAAAAGTTGAGGAAGTGTTGCTTTATCTCTTAGAAAAAGAAGAAACACCTTGAAAAGCTATTTATCCTTTCTTTTTTTTCATAGTCTTATTAGCTTTATTACAAATTGATAGGAATTTCTGGTCACTTCGTTGAATGCTAGCTTCTTCAATGCATCTAGTAGGTAAGAAAAGATCATTCAGAGAATGAGGCTTAGAATAAGCCATCCTTTTCTAGATATAGTCAATGACCATAGCTTTGGAAATGTTTGTAAGTGGCATTCCTCCAAATGATAACATAATTTGGTTGATGTCGTTGTTCATTGAGAAATAAACCTGTCAATGAGTTCATTTGGAGCTTGTTTGATAGCTATAAAGAACATAATGCTAGTGCTTTGAGGGATATTGAACTTCATGCGTTTAATGAAAGCCATCAACAATTTTTTCAGAGATGTAATAGAACCATGAGGTAAGGATTCATACCATTCTAGAACTCTTCCAAAAAGAGAGTTAGAGAAACGTCTTAGTATAATATAAGGGTAAGGGGTAAGAAGCATGCATTAATTTCTAAATGTAACTACATGATTCATAGGATCCATGATTTTTCCATTATATTTTGTAAAAAATAGTAGTGATATTCCCTTATGCAAAATTGGTATGAAAATAATAAAGCTCAAAGGATCATTTAGAGCCTAATCCAAGAAAGTGGGAGTGTTCCCTTGCATAACCAATACCTTAGTCACTTTGTCTTTAGCACTTTGAAGATGAAGCATAACATCATTAAGCAATGCTAATAGCTACATATTCATTCCAAGGAAGTGAGGGACAAGTTGAGATATAGTAATAGACAATGATGCTAAGGGGGGATGCACATGCACAATGAGTGTGAATATGGCTAAAGTAGGTATGCCTATTGAAATAGAATTAGGTGGGTATAGGAAAAAGAAGGTGCATTACTAGATTAGGGAATGCAAAATAGTGATGGATTAGCAGAAATAGGTAATGGGATGGATTGATATTGAGGTTTGGTAGGTTGGGGTTGAGGAATGGAATATGTGAATCTAAGAAATAAGTTAGATGATTGGAAGAAAGAGTGAAGGTTACTAACATTATTGAAAGGGAATAGATGATAAGATAGAGGAATAGGGAACCATGTAAGGTGAAGTTTAGATGGTCCCATGCTAGAAGGAATAGATCTAGGTGAAGAATTTTGAGCAGCCATGATGGTGATGTTATGTATATGATGTGATAGATGATTGGTCTTGTTAATCCCTTCAATTGGATATTCTCTATCTTCATCTATTAGGTGAAAATCTAATTCAAAGGCTACACTTCTCCTTTGTTCTCTGATAGTGCTATGAGGACCAAGAGGTTGATTTATGATAGTTTTCATTTTGGTCTTTTGAATTTGTAGATGTACTCTTTCTTGGATCTTTTCTTATTCCATGATGAACTATGTAATCGCCTTAGCTTTTTCATGATCCAATTTAATGGGATGGTCTAGATTAGGAACGAAATGAGGAAGATCATTAGTTCATTCATATTCTATCATAAGCTTGAACATATTTAGTGTAAGTGATAAGCCTAGCTCTCACTCAGCATAGGCTATCTTGTAGTCTCTTTGGCTTAATCTTTTAGAGAATCCTTTGATTTCTCCTCTAATAACAAAGCCTTTGGAGCTTAAAGAAATCAAAATCAAAAGATGATGTCATAGCTGTAAATGTGTTTTAGTAGTAGCTATGACTGCATAGGACTATTACCATAGCTTTGGTTTTCTCTGTAATTAAGTTTGAACTTGAAACAAAAATGAGTATATATATTTAAGAAAAACATAAAAGTTATAGGAGAGATGATGTGGTGTTAATTTTTTGATGCAACATGTCATTTAAGCTTAAAGAAATTAAAGATTCTAATGAGTAGATCCTAGAAACAATGTTTATTTTTCGAAGGGTCCTTCTTGTAGCACTAAAAAGATGTTTTAATTAAAATCATCGTAAATTTAAGATTGAAAATAACCCTACATGATAATGATTTAAGCATTCTATGGCCACAAAATGGTCTAAAGAAATAAATCTCTAATCAAAAAAGGACTTGTTAATCATTAGAAATTCGAATAACCTAAGGCAATGTTTTTGCTAAACATAACGGAACAATAAGTAGAAACAAGCACATAGAATAGCTAGTAAAGAAAAGCAGATTTTACTAAAAGAAAAGAATATGCTTAATGTGATACAAAAGGAAAAATTTCATAAGATAAAATTTATGGAAATAACAGAGCATATGATAAAAGAAATAAAATTATAGAACATAGAAAAATAAATCTATTTAAGAAATCACATCCTTAAAGCAAAAAGAATGAAAAAATAGATTCATTACAATGTTACGTACATGTTGGAAAAAGAAAAAGCTAAAATATAGAAAAGTAGGATATCCAAGAAAGGAACCTAGAAGATCATGGGTCAAGGATGACTAACGAGGAGCTATGTTACCCCTTTCTTTCTTTTTGATGTGTGTGCCTAATGGAGATCAGACATAACTATTGCAAATTGGAAAAAATAGCAAGATGCAATGGAAATGGGATTGAATCATACATATGCTTCTATTTGAATCCAATGAGATTATCTGTGCATTAGGTAGACAACATGAAGAGTATACAATAGATTAGCAGAAAAGGGAAAAATTAGAGAAACTCTAAGAAGTTGATAAACACATAGAGAATTCTTATATGCCAAAGAACTAGTTGCGAGCAAAGTTGTTTAAAAGAAGGTTTTTTTATTCCAATATTTCCAAGTTTTTTTAACCCCTTTATGTTTAGGAATCTTCCTCTATTTATAAGCCAAAAATGCCTTGTAGATCATAAAGAAATGACACATTAGAGCCCATAGAATCCTCTAAAAGATTCTAGATAGAAGAAATAACATGTAGTTGTAGTAGATATTAAAAATACAAGTGATGTAGAAAATGATATCAAACATTAGAACAAGGTCAACACTAGACTTGTACTAATAAGATGATATTTTACATAAAGCACAAACTAATAAAAAAAGCTAAAATTAGGATTGATGTAGGGGATGATGCCAATCACCAAAACTAAAAAATGAGAAAAACATCCATAATAATGTCATAAATGATGTGAATCATCATTTTGATGAATGTTGAACATGAAGACTAGAAATAACTCTATTGATGATGTAAGACATTCAATATAGAATTGTGAGAGATGGCTTAAGCTAGAAAATCCACAAAATATATTCAAAAATTTAACTTGTGTAAAAGAAAAGCCAAAGTGGATGTAATAGTAGTGTCAACATTAAACTATTTGTAGGGGTGATCACTCCACAAATGATTTAGCTCCCTCTATTAGATGTCCCAACTCCTACTTGTATCATTCACAATGATATCAACATCATCTTAGTCATAGATAATGCATCCCAATAATCTCACAAGAACATCATGACATATCCTCTCTAGTGCATGTGAGACTGTAGGGAGAGGTATTAAAGTCCACACAAACACATCAAAATTATTAATACAAAATTTAAGAAAGTATTTGGTCCTTGGATGAGCCCAAATCTATATTAGGTAGAGAGACTAATCATCAATGATAGGGAGAGCTTTCATCCTTTGAGACCTCTTAGTAACCACAAGGATTGCATCATAGATCAAGAAATATATGGGGTCAATGACTTTTAGCTTTGGCCATTTTCCATTCTTTCCTACCTATCCCACACTTAATCAAATCTTAGTTTCATCTTCCTCTCTTTTATGCTTATTCTAGTTTTTATTTTCTTTTCACCCAAATTTTACCCTCAATTCCTTCCCCAGTATCAAAAAAAATTTATTTATGTCCTCTTGGAACTTAGAAAATTTTGGATCTTTTTTTTGTTCCCCCAAACCTCATAAATTTTTGGTTCTAGCCCTGCCAGAACATAAAAAAATTTTGGTTTATAGTTTCTAATATCTAGTTGAAGTTTTTAGTTTTTTTTTTTCCAAGTTGTTTCTGTTAACACTTAGTAAAATTTTTTATTTTAGACTATAATACTTAGCTTAAATTTTGCTTGATAGCCTTCCATATTTAGCTAGGTTTTTCTTTTTTCACAATCTAAACTTAGAAAATTTTTTATCACAATTTTTCATCCTTATATTTAGAAAAATTTTGGACTTCTATCTATTCCCAACACTTCGGAAATTTCTATTTTCCTCCCTTCCTAGCACTAGCAAATTATTCTATCTTTTCCACTACCCTAATACTTAGAAAATTTTTTTCTTCTTATTTTCCCAACACCTAATAGATTTTTTTTCTTAGTTTTTATTGAACCTAACATCCTTGTTTATCCTTGCATGCTTAAGTTATTACCCACACCTTGCGCATGCAACCTAGCCTATGCGCCTACCTACCCATGGACTTGTTTAGCACTAATAAATACACCACCCAACCTATCCCTATGCCTCTTTCCTCTCCAATTAAGTTTTAAAAATTAATAAATAAATAATAAGCATCTTGCTTCTCACACCTTAATGTTAGCTAGTGTTTGTTGGCACCACTACTAATACACCATTAAGCACACTGTCATTACGTGACACACTAACACTCACAGTATCATTAAGCATGTTGCATGTTGTAGTGATGCATGTAGTGTAGCACTAACACACCTTCGTGTGCATCAGTAACATTTTTGTTCCCTATTTTTCCCTAAAAAAGTCCTACAAATAAACAAAGTGCTATGCTGCAGTGCCATGTGGCATCTCGTGGTCATAGCTGAGAGTTGCATCACCATACATTGCTCTTGCCCTCATGCTCTCACTAAACCTAATGTGCCAATGGTGAGAAAACATTATGTCTTCCTCCCCTGTCCAAACCTTTGTAAATGTTGGGTTGGGCAATTGCCATCTTGCTCTTCAAGGTGCAAATCTTTCTCTGAATATGTATATCTATAGTTTTCTCCTATTTCTTATTCTCTTCCTCCCAAAAACAACACATGACATTATTTCATTGATGTGCCTATTGATAAAAGCTATTACAACATCTTGCTAGGCATGCACTAGCACAGGCCATCGCAAGCTTCACCAATAGCAAATATCTCATCTTCTTCATCTTACCCTCCCCTATTCTTGCATAAAAATGATAAATAGCAAACTAAAAGTAAAAGTCTAAGGTTGGAAAACTGACCTAGGTCCTACTAGCAATGCCCCTTGATTATACTTGACACCCCTAGTCCCACTAGCATGTGTCCCTTGGTGGAAGCCACCTGCATCCCTACTCCTACTACTTTGCTTGTGTGGCACCACCTCCTACCTCCAAGCCTTCACAGCCTTCCTTCCTCTTTTTTCAATCCCTCACACTTGTAAAAGAAATATGGCTAAATGGCCTCTTCCCACTTATCTTTTCCCTTTATACTCACTTTCATCTCCTCTCTTTATCTCTTGTATGAAAATTTTTCTATCTTTACCTCTTGCTTCTTCCTCTCTCTCATGGAACCCATTCCTAAGGGATGCTAGTGTTGCATCCACTTTTTTAATTTACTAGAGATTGAGACTCAATGTGATCTTAACATTTTCCATGTGGGTTTGAGCATTAAACTCCCCAAATACATCATCACAAGGCATATTCTTGGCTCCCAGGGAACTCTATGAATCATTTGAGTTCATAATTCAACTTATGAATTTTCCTTTGATACCACAAGATAAAACATCCAAAAAATAGCTTAATAAGAGATATATTTGGCCTTCAAAGGCCTCTAGGGACTAGTCAAGGTCATATCTTAACATCTTGGCTTCAATTTTGGTGACTTCAGAAAACTTAGGAAAAATGTTAAAACCTTTTGTAAGTACGAATGATGCTAATACTAACACCAGTTTTAGTGTTGAAAGCACCATTTTTAGCACCTCCAAACCTCATTAAAACTATGTTCCAACATGCACCATGGTTTCCTAGGGCTTGGACAATCCATTGACAATAATTTTGACACTTTAGACTTTCAAAATTGATACTTTTTTTCGTAGGTTCTTTCAATAGTTAAGAAATCAACATTTTTTCCAAGTCTAGAGCATTGATAAGTTTGGGGCTTGCATCAACATCTCTAAAAGTATGTTCAAGTCACTTTACGCATCTAGTAAGTAGCATTTCATAAGTTTACAAGCCTCTTGACACTTGAAAATCATTATTTCAACTCATTCTAAGATTAGTTTTGGCATCTCAAGAGTTACAATTTTTGACCTAAAAAACTACTAAAACTTTTTCTAACTCTATCATCAACATTAATGCTAATGTCAGTGTTAGTGTCAATGTCAACACTCTTGAAACTTGCATCATCATTCAAATCAACATCCAATAGTATTCTAAGGTCTTTCCAACTTCTCAACCTCATCTTGATAGCCTTTGACATTAGTTTGAAGGTTAAATGAAAACCTAGGATTTTAAAATTTTCAACTTGAGAAAAATTTCAAAATTTCACTAAGTACTAATGATGTTGATGTTTAGCATCACCACTTTTGGGCCTTGCCAAATCACTTCATTCATCTTCACCATTAATATACAACCTCATCTCTAAGCTTTTTGGGTGTTTTGAGAGCAATTAACATTAAATTGTAAATGAAACAAGGTCTTAGGAGCTCAAAATTCTAACTTTGGAAAAATATAAAAAATTTTACGAAGTATTGTTGACATTAATGCTGATGTTAATGTTAACACAATCAATGATTGTGTCATCCAATCCACAAAATTCAAGCTTTGAATTCATAACCTTCTCCTAGATTTGTTCACTCCTGAGCATCATTTTAACATGTTTTCACATAATTTTGAAAGTTAGATGGATTCTTGAAGGCTTAGAACTAACACTTCGGTAAAACTTTGAAAATTTACCCAAGGCTTGGTGACACTAATGTTGATGTTAGCATCAGTGTCAGCATCAACTCTTCTAGGTTTTAACGATGCCAAAATCATTAAACCAACTTACCATTTTTGAACTCCAAACCAACTTTGAGTTAACTAAACTTAACTTTGGGTTTGATTTTAGTAATCCCAAGTTGAAATTAGTAACTTTGGACTAATGAATATGAGTTCAAAATGTAGATTTCAGGCCAAATTCTTTAGATTTAATAGCACTTATAAGATTTCACAAGATCAAGTGCACAAGTGCATGCTATCATTGCAACATCTACATGCTCAATGGTCACCTTATGCACCTCTAGAATTACTTCTAGAGATCAAATTTTTAGGCCTTTACATTGTATTCAAAAGTTAATTTTTTTAACTCTAGTATAAGTGATGGGACCCTTAGCTAAAATAACTATGTTTTAGCCTAAAATTAATTTTGAATCATGCCTACAACTTTCCTATCTTTATCCTAATCCTTAAGAGGTTTAATTCCACTCTCAAAATCCATATTTTGCTCAAGATTCAAGATCTTATTATCAATTTCAATTCACTTGCATTTTTCATCTATTGCTTGTTGTTTTTGCCCTCCATAGGAAACAAACACTTTTTTATATTAATAAAGTATTTTATTGTTTGGGAAGGGATCCAAAACCCCTTCTCCCATATCATAGCCTTAATGTTTAAATATTTCATGCTCTTTTACTTAGATTTTATACTTATTTTTTTTATTTTATCACTCATAATCTATTCCATAGTTTATTTTTTTATAATTTATACTTAGTCATTTTTTTTTGCAATCAATACTTGGACATTTTTTAGCATTAGCACCTTACTTTTTAATTGTTCCTCTACTGTTCCTAGCTCATGTGTAGTAGGCTTACTCTATATTTGATTGGAGGTTTCATGCCCTTTCGTTTCATAATCATTGATAAATCAAGAGTTACATCAATTTGAAGATCATTTATGATCACACGCTAAGTATTTTGGCACTTAGTTTGTAAAGGTGTCCTTGTAGGAGTGTGAAAAACATTTTTGCATTAGTAGCTAACATGAGTCCCACATCACCATGCTTTCGATACTTGCATACAAGCCATGACCCTAGCAACACCCAACATGATATCCCAAGTAGCAGTTGTTGAAATCTTCCTTGTCCCACATGAACCCCATGTGCTTCCTAAAAGTACATTTTCCAAAAAAACTAACTTTGGAAAACTTAGAGTATGTTGTTGTTTTTCCCTTCCTCACAATTCCTAGTTCACAAATCTTGTATCATCTAAAGACATCATGGGTAGTCTTAACTGCAACTTTACTTATCCCATGTGATGAAGCATAAATATCATAGATGCTACATTGCATCAATGTTATAGCATCCCTGTTAGTGCATCTCAGTTGGCTACTACATCATGATGCTACATTACATTTGCGATGTCATAGATGTGATATCATAGATGCATTGATAGATTCCTATTGATGTAACCCTATCGACACGTACACATTGACATGACCCCATCAACACATGCATTGATGCATACACATCGACGCAATGTCTATTTTTGCCTATAAATACATGTGCACCCATCATGTATTTAACATTATTTTGTCAATAAAGTAGTCAAACCCTTGTAGTTTTATTCCATAGTCTTAGAGAATAGTAAATGAGTTCCCACAATGTGGATTTGAGTTAGTTGTACAACATCTTATTTGAGTGGAGATATACCTAGACACATTCCATGACTAACAATAAGATCGAGATTGATCCTTATTCATTGCAATACTTTGACTTAGATTAAATTTACTTTTTGTGCAATTTATATTCCATGTACTTAGTTAATATTTACATTTTCATTCATATTAATGAATTTGCAAAATAAGTGCAACCAATTTTGAGTGCAAACACATATTCACTTGGTTATTTCAGCAGTGTTATTGCTTGGTTTGCCTAGTAGCATAACACTTGGTAATCCCAGTAGTGGATACATGGGTTTAAGATGTGTATGACAAGTTGGGAATATACACTCATTGCCTATAGGCTAGTTTAGCATTTATCTTCATGTTGTTAATTAAATTAAATAATTAACTTCTCTATTATCATTAGGAGTAGCATAAAGCCACAACAACATTAACCATCATATGCCTCACTTTGGACTAAACCATATGTGACAAAGCTACCACTAGTCCAAGTGGAAAGAAAGTGAACTACAATCAATATTTAATAGTCTAGATGCACAACTAGTCCCATTAAAGGAATTCAATTGCATCATGTGTGAACACTTGTGATTTGTATGCTTGGGCATAGGAGGTGCCCACTGCTCATCACCATGCGAGTTCTACACAACTTCAATCAACATCTCTTCCAAAAACTAACTTCCTAGATGTTAAAACACTTGTAAATATTTCTAACTTTTCTTACTCTTATGCATCTATTTTGTAAATTTTCTTTAACTATAAAATTTGTTTCATAATTCTCCTTATAACTATACTTTTCACTCCTATTTTTAGGCCATGGAACCTACCATCCTCCTCTTTTTATGCAAACCCCTCACCCTAGATAAATTTTGTAGCTAAGTGTTACATCCCTTCCAGACACATTAGGTATGGTTGTATGATTATGATCTATGCATTACGTGTGTTGTCTCAGTGGGTTATTAGGGATGACTTAGCTCATTGTAATTACACTTTATATGTATGATTATGATGTCGTTACATGCTTAACTAACATAATTATGTACACTAGCCCTATGTGATGTGTTAACAAGTGGTGTTGCTAGCTGGGATGTTGGATTGGGGTACAAGAGTGCCTATTTGGTATGCATTTAAGCTTCATATGAAATTTTAGTATTTATACATCTGAACTATAGCACTATGTTTTGTGATGCTTGGATGTGCTTTTATCATGTGACCATGTAGAACATTTGATATGGATCTTGTAGGTTCAAACATATTTTGATTTGAAGTTCTGGTAAGTTTGTTATTCACTATTGAAGTTCACAGTATTAATTGCAGAGGAAAAATATATATATAGCTTATGAAAATATTTTCTTTAAAAAATATATCTAAAATACATAAATTAAAAGTAAACAAATCATGTTTTGCACATGACGTGCATAACTTTAAATTAAAAAAGAACCAATGAATAAAAGTAACGCTATGCATGAAGCATAAACCTTTGTTTTTATTTTAAAACAAAAAGACCCATTGCCTTTGCCACCATGCATAGTAAAACAAATAGATTCTATTCTTTCTTTTCTATTTAAAAATAGAAATGAATGAGAGCCTATTTTCTTTAATTTTTTTCTTCTCTCTTCTGCTATTCCACATTTTTCTGAATTCTAGGCTTTGTGGGTTTTATAAATTGAAATGGATCTTTAGTTTTTGGTTTGGCATGAAATTTTTCTATAGTTTGACTATCCTTAATATAATGTATTTCTAAACTTCATTAGTTTTTAGTTTTTCATGCTACCATTATGGTATTACTAGTGATCCTAGGCATCACCCTATCCTAGCTAGGTGCGGTAGGGTGTTACCCCAAGTCACCAAGAATACTAATGAGAACCTCATCAATCTAGCTTCTTTAGAGCCCTTAGATTCTCTTAGCTCTATACTTGATCTCATTGAGGAAGATTCAATTCCCCAAGTTAATCTTCTGCTTCTAGATCACAAGCTTATCTTAACTAATAATCCCCTCATAGATCTCATCATCACTAACCACTAGAATGAGGAAAAGACCTAACAACTAGGGGCAAGCTTACCTAAAATTGTCAGGAAATCCATACTATAAACACTTTTTAAAAATTCTATCACCTTTGCATGGGCCTATGACAACATATCTAGTTTAAACTCAACTTTGGTACAATCTAATATCATTCTTAAGGAGGGATCCAAACCTATCAAATAAAAATTCCAAAAGATTAAACTTGACTTAGCCTTAGCCATCAAGGATTCGATCGCAAAGTTTTATAATGTAGGATTCATATGCCCTATAGATTACTCAAACTAGGTATCCAACATCATAGTTATTTCTAAGAAAAACAATGTTATTAGTATATGCATAAATTTCTATGATCTCAATAGAGTAACATTAAGAGATGACTTCTCATTACCTAACATTGATCAACTCATAGACACAAAAGTAGGTCATGCTTTACTTAGATATATGGATGGTTTTTTAGGCTACAATTAAATTCAAATCAACCATAATTATCAATGTTTCACAACTTTTATGATTCCATTGAGAACCTTTTGCTACAGAAAGATGTCTTTTAGACTTAAGAATGCTGGAGCAACTTTTCAATGAGTCATGATGTTTATACTTAGTGACATTATGTTTAAAACTATTAACAATTATGTGGATAATGTAACTGTCAAGTTTATCATAGCAACTGATCACTCCACTAATCTAGACTTAGTCTTTGCCTGATGTAATAAGTACAACCTTTGACTTAATCTTAAAAAGGTGTATCTTTGGTGTAGAAATAGGAAAAATGCTGAGATTCCTAGTCTCAGCTAAGGGTACCATAATAGACCCTAATAAGGTTAAGACAATCATGAACCTTTCACCATACAAATGCTTAAAATACATTTGTATCCTACAAGATAGGATCCAATCCATACATTGCTTCATATGCAATTGGATAGATCAATTTCATCCACTTTCTCATCTTCTTAAAAAATCTTCTACTTTTAATAGAACATAAAGTGTTAAGAGGCTTTTGATGAAATCAAGCATGCTTTCATCAACCTTGTAGTCCTTCGTCCTCCCAACTTTGATCTCCCTTTTTACCTCTACCATTTCAAGTTGAATCACTCTATTGCTATCATACTTTGCTAATGGCTTGAAGATGGTGCAAATATCCCTATATGCTACATCTCACATCCTTTCTTTGATTACAAAACACATTACATGGATACCAAAAAAATCTTGTTTAGGCCTTGTCTTTATGTGTAGAAAATGGAGGCATTATCTACTGGGGGCAAAGATTCATGTAATCTATCGAGGCATTGTCTTATGATCTATTGCTACCAATCCCAATAACAAAAATAGAATAACTAAATGGAAATCCTTGCTCACTAAGTTTCATCTATCCTATTTCACCTAAAATTTCATTAAGGGACAAGCCATATTGGACCTTTTGACATCAGACCCACTGTTTAGTGATCATTCAACCTTGTCCTAAGAAAACAAGTGAGGAGTTAACAATATCATCCCAACTCCCACGTTGACACATGAGGATTTTTATTTCCATTTGTATTTTGGTGGTGTCCATATAGCCCAAGGTTATAGCATAGATTGTGTTCTTCATTAACATGATATAGATTCCATATATCAAACTTGTAAATTAAATTTTCCATGCATTAATAATGTATATGAGTATGAGGATCTCAATCGATTTTTTCTCTTAGCACTCCATGTAGGAATAAAAAGATTTTCTATTTGTGGTGACTCTTAAGTAATCATATGCTAAGTAAGTAACAAATATGCTTGCAAGGTTGAATACCTTCAACCTTATCTTGACTTATCCAAAAATCATGCCTTTCGGTTTGACAAATGCCTACTTGCTCATATCCATCATTCAGAAAAAATGCTTGCAAATGCATTAGCCATCTCTACCCTTCTTGTGAACCTTGTTTTTCTTAAGATTTTATTAATAAATTCAACATAGAACACATGAATTACACTCATAGATTCACAATGCATTGGCTTAGTTAGCTTAGAAGAGGATGAACCATATTGTGATATTATTCATTTTTTAAGGAATGATTAACACATTCAACATAGGACATACCAATTACACTCATAAATTTACATTGCATTGGCTTAGTTAACTTAGAAGATGAAAAAAAATATTGTGATATTATTCAGTATTAAGAAATTGAGGAGACTCTTGAAAACTTATATTTTTCATAAAAGGATGCTCTTTGAAAACAACCCAATCATTTTTGTATTATTAGTCTTGACATTTTATGTCAAATCTTCATATCAAGTTGATGAGACGCGATATGCACAAGCAGCGATATTGCGTACGCGATATCGCGGCCGCCGTGATATATCATCCCCTGCAATATCGCGTACGCGATATCGCAGTCCATCGCCAAATCTATAAATAAGATGCGGCACTCCCCTCATTTGTAATCATAGGCTAGAAGTAGTGAAGTTCTAGCGGATTGATCACCCCAGAGATAGAATATTTTCCATGTGCCCGTAGTAGGAGTCCCCCAAGTGAACAGTTCTTTATTCAAGCAGCTTTGTACCTGAACGCAAGTTGTGTACGGCAATAAAGACGAGCTTTGTGGATAAACCTTGCAGTACATGGATAGGTTTAATTAATGTTATTTATTGCTTTCCTAGTAACGCGGCATGAGTACGACTTGGTTACGAGCATTGACGAATGTGTATGGCTAGCCAAGGAATCGGCTATTCATCGCAATTAGATTCTCTTACCATTACCTCCTAGAACGTGGGACAAGTACGACTTGATTACGAGCATCTACGGATGTGTACGGCTAGTCAAGGAATCGGCTGCTTGTCACACTTAGGCTAGTTAGGTGCCTCAGTACAACCGCTTCGAGCACGTGCGTTACATGTGGTAATCCTAGTAACGATTAGCATTTGGTAGCCACAGTTGCATAGTTCAGGGTGTGTACAACAAGTGGGAACAGATGCTGACGCTAGGACTTCGTGCTATAGTTAGAGTTAGTTTTAGTCTCTCAACCCTTCACCCTTTAGCATAGGAGATAAACCATAAAAGACCAAAAAAATCATATACCTCAGACTTACTTAACCATACACCGTGATAACAACAAGTAAGTCTGGGAAGACAATGATTAATTAACCCCAAGTATTCCTTGTGGCGTTTAGGCATTTAGTCTGCGGAGTTTGATTGGATCGCGTGTGCTACGCTCGTTTCGCATGGTTGAGTATAGGGGTACCTTGCCACTCATCATTGGTGCCATTGCCTGGGACTAAGTGTTTGTACACCAAGTAGAACATTAGGAAATCTTTCACATCGTTGTGAGCCTTAATGAACCTTTGGGTTAATTAGTTAAATAAGAACATATATAACGGTGAACAACACACCAATAAAATGGCTTCTTCTCATAAGGTTAACTCACCTAGGGATAACATAGAAGACAGTCAGTGACATACACATAACCTGAACCAGCCAAGTCCTCAGTAATCTAAGGTGACATATACTCATC
>MNCI01029653.1:442527-460833 GCA_015680685.1 Gnetum montanum
TTCACTCTAGGACTCCTACTGCGGGCACATGGGGAAAAATTCTAACTCTGGAGTGATCAATCTGCCAGAGCTTCGCTACACTAGCCAGGATTGGGAAATGAAGGGAGTGCTGCCTCTTATTTATAGATATGGCGGTGGGACGCGATATCGTGTACGTGATATCGTGGCCCATTGCAAGTCGCGTCTCATCAAGGTACAATGACATTACTACGCTATGAACCTAAGGTGTTATAAATGTCATTGATGCTTGCATTTATATAGGCTTTTCCTACATCAACATCGATGCATGTCACCATGCGTCGACACATATACATTGATAGGGCTACATTGACGCATGTCCATCAACATAGCTTGTATATATGATGCTTCATCATACCTACATGACTGATTGAAAATTCATCCATAAGTGAATAAAAATAGCATCAAGATTCTTACAAAATTTAAGTATGAAATTTATTAACTTAAAAAGCAAACAGACTAAATAATCAACCAACTTTGAGTGCCAAATTGTATGAGTTTACAAAATTTGTATCCATGTCAACAAAATTGGACACTTTACAAAATTCTAGCAGGTTTCCTTGAGTTGCCAAAGATAAGGTGAATTCTCAAACAATGCATGTAAGTGAAGGCTCCTATGGTGGTAAAGGTCCTTTGTCCAATTTCAATGCTTGTGGCAGTGGAGATGGTTGAGGCTGATATGCTATTTTTAAAGAAAGCTTGAAAGAATCTAGTAGCACTTTCATTTTCTCCTCTTTGCCACATGGGTTGTAAGCAGTCCATGTGGCTTCACTAATGTGGGCTAGTATAGGCATATCCCACGGGCATGGCATTGCAGGGAACAACTTCTTGGCATTGATAAATCATGTTGTGAATTTTTTACATTCAATGTCAAATGTCTTGACGAGGTTCTATAGTTCATGGTATATTCTTCTAGCTAGGTTCTTAGTAATAGATTATTAGTTAGTGAATCTACTCCTGAAAACTTCAAGCTCTATGTTGGCTATGTCCAAGTATTGCATGGTCTCCTTATGATGCTTGAATTCCACCTCATACAAGAGGTAGGAATTGGCTACATGCTTCTTCAATTTGATCCTTGGCCTCCTTGCTATTAGCATAGCCAAGTTTGTATAATGGAAGTTGGCAAGCTCGATGTACTCTATCATCTCCTTAATCTGCAACTTCTTGATATGGATTTATGCTTTGTTATATGTGTTTAACCCATCAAAGATGGGTTGCCATACATCACCTCTTTACTAGATCTACTGAAGGGTCTTATTCATCTTTATCTTAGCTAATTGTATCCCTTTTTCATTTACCTCCTTGAGAAGCCCAACCTGATCCATGTAATGATTCTTAACTCATTTAAATTTTAGAGCCTCATTTTCCCAAACAACTACCTTGATGGTCATTTTCTGATGAAGTGCTCAGACTTCTTATTATCTGCTACCAACCTCCTTAGATCAAGATTTAACTTGGTTAGTTGCTTCTATTGTTGTTAAACAAATTTAACCATATGGTCCTTTTGTTGTTTAACATTTCATAGGTAGTGAATATTCTTGATGAAAACTAAGTTTTTCTTATGGACCTAGTGTTGATGACCATGGTCTTCGACAAGGACACATCAAAGACTGTTGCCTCCTTTGCATTCTTAACCTTCCTTATTCTATGCTAAAGCTATTGAAAAGCTTCATTCATAGTGAGCTCTAGGTTGAGAATGCTAGGATTGGAAAGCCAAGCCCGTAACTCCGTAACCTTGGCAACCAACCATTGGTTCTCAGTGGTGGTTACCTGTAGTTAGGCATTGGCGATGAGAAGTTTACCCTTTATCTCAAGTAGCTCTAAATGGATTGCTTAAATTTCATCTGAGAGATGAAAGATATTTGAAAGTGGTACTTAGATCCCACTAGTTGTTCCAACACTTCTTCATGTTACGCCATGATTAGCTAACCACTCCCTTCTCCTGTGGATGTTTGAATCTCTACCATTGCAACAATGTCTGACATGGATGTCACAATAGCATTTAGTACCTCTACAACTCCATTGGCCACCACCTTCACCACTATCTTCTATCCTCGGTGCTACATCATCAAAACAGTTACCCCTTCGCCTTCCTCCAAGCATATCAAAAAAGTTATAGTATTCTTAGAAATTTTAGGGAATACCTATCTAGGAATGAACATAGTGACTTCTTGAGCATTAGACTTTTTTCTCACAAGTGCCTAATTCCTTTGTGCTGAGAACAACAAGGCAATTTCCTCTAGTGAATTAATGTTCCTTGTGACCTCATTGAGCTGGCTTAAGGTTGGATGATAAAATGATGTTTCCCCATCACCTATTGAGCCATATTGTTGTTGTAACTACTACTCACAGAGTTTTCAAAGCCTTTCTATAACTACAGGTGCCTCCAGTGTGGTTTCTCCTATAGTTGGTAATGGTGTTGTGGTCTCTCCTCTTCCTACAGCTTCACTGTTGTCTTATCCTTCATCATCTCCTGCTAGGATGCGGCAAGAGCATGACAAATCATATCATTGGCATAGTGTGTCATGCCTCCCCTTTTGCAAAGTTTTTTGATTAAGCACAAGAAGGGGAGTGTCTTTCTTCCTTTTTCATTCTCCTTGAATTACTTCTCTATCTCCAAATAAATAAGATATGAAAGGTTGATAGGGAACTTCCCACTTAGAATGGTGCATGCACAGGTGGAGAAGGTTGTGACCTTACTTAGCCTCATTGTGGGATTTAGGTGATAGGTTGTGATTTTGACATAGATACACTTCACCTTTGTGAGTGCACCATGCTCCTTATGGTCAACCCCATAGTAGCGCTAGATCCACTCTTTTTTAACTTTTGGATCTGCTTAGATTAAGATTTCTGCTAATGTTGCCTCAGTGTCAGGCAAACTAATGGCCTCCCTAATGGCATCATCTAATTTTGATGGATGCATTTCCTTCCTATTTGTTCCAGAATAAGTAGGTATCCTCCATGTACCATTCTCCAATGGAGAAGAGAATGGATTACATGGGAGACCCCTATAATTGCATGTAAACTTCCTTTGGTGCTAACTCCAAGAAGAGTCCAAAATTCAATTCTTAGAGAATTGAACTCTAAACCTCCTTGGTTATTATTCTTTCTAGGAAGGCCTCTATTAGTGTGACTTCAAGGTTAGGCCTTGGCCTAGGAGCTTCATCCTACCTGGATTAGCTGGTCTTTACAATGGAAATCTATTGAATAGATTCCACCTTAGGCTCCTCCTGAAGAGGTTCCATTGCATGTGTTACTTCGACTGCTTGTTCTTAGGGCTGCTATGATTGTTATTTCTAGCAACTTCCTCCTTTTGGTTGCTTCTCCATAGGTTAGGAAGGTCCTCCTACTAGTGCTCCCCTCTTTGGTGCCATTTCTGATCACAAACATAACCCAAGATTAGCATTTTTAATTTATAACCCTTAGTTCCTTTTATACCTTTCTTATTAGATCAAGTTATACTTAGGTTTGTTTGTGATCTTGGTAGGTTTATTATCTTATTATTATTTTAATTTTATTTTAATAATCTACTACCATAGTTTATTTATGAGATTTAAACCTATTTAGGATGAGTATTTTAATATTATTTTAAGGGTAATCCTTGGGGAGTTAGAAAATTTCAAAAAAAGTTTTGTCATAACCAAAGGTTTGTTGCCCCCATGATGTAAAGCTTAGCTTGGATAGTTAGAAGATCAAAGAACAAGATGAATTGGGTGAGTGGTTTGAAAGTTAGAGTACTTAGAAGGTTTCTGGGCCATGAAAAATGCAAAAACTCCTCTTTCATTTGAAGGCAAATGGTGGAAAAAGGCTAAGTTTTATGCATATTTATAGTATTCTTCTATTACGTCAATGGGGATGCATCAACAGGGCTACGTTGATGCATCAAGCTATGTTAACAAGGATGCATCAATTGAGCTATTTGAGCAAATTTTTCACATTAAAAAACTAAGAGTTTTGAAAGAGTTTGAGGACAAAACATGATCCCAAAGGAAGCTAGAAAAGCATAGAAGAATGAAAAAATGTGGAAGAGTGTATTAAATTTATTTAAAAATGAGAATGAATTAGATTAGATGAAATATGAATGCTAAAATTATGAAAAACTAGATGTGTAAAGGTGAAATGATGGAATCGATTGCAAAAATGACTAAGGGATAAGAAATTGAACTTGAAAAGACCAAGGGATATGCAATTGAGTCCTTCCGAAGTAAGATTATGTCATTAATGCCCTTGTATACTCTCATACCAAGGAGTCCATAGGCACAAAGAATGATTAATGATCATAGGAAGTTAAAAATTAAATCCACGTAAGAAATCATCAGAGGATTAGGACATACCAAAATAGACACATTAATTGACCATGATAGGAGATAGTGAGGTGGTTAATGATGAGAGTAAAGGGATGAGAGAGAGAGAGAGATTGAGAAGAAAGTCTTGCATCTTGGTCACATGAAATCCTTATGAAATTTGTGGTTAAGATGATCTAATACCATCCCATCCTTAGTTGGAACCAAGTCCATCCACATTTAATGACTTTGCATTACCATGGTTCGACTGTTCGACCAACAAGAGTTCATGACCACCCCCAAAGGACAACCATCACTCCAAGTAGAGAAGAAAAGAGAAGTAGGAAGATAGGAATATAGGAATGGCCTTAGTTAGATGGGTGCCTCTAGGCATGGGCAACATGTCTTTCTAGCCTCATAACCAGTGCATGTAGTCCATTATTGTGTCAAAGGGATGTGCTTTGAATTTCTATGTTTTGTCTTATTTTTTCATGAGAACCACACCATGTAAAGAAATGCTTCCTATTATGGTCGACAGTAGGAGTAGTGAGAGACTAATGAGAATACGCATGAACTCAAGAAGGAAGTTGGGTATAGAAGGTAATAAATCCTCTTGAAGCCACATCNATTTATACTATTTTTTATGCGTTTTCATTTTTCTTGAATATTTTACAACTTATTTTATATATTTTAACTTTTTTATATTCTTTTACATGTTTTTTTTATTGTTCATTAGGAATCTTGAGTTTTTGCTGCAATTGCAACTACTACCGAAAATTCATTTATTACTAAATTTAATGTTTGGATTGATTATTCAATGACTAGATTTCATCTTTGGATTATGTACTTAATTAATAGAGCATTAATTTTCTAATGATGTTAGGTAATGAGTCCATGTCATCCACTAATTCCACTCAACTTTATAAGGTTCTTCATCTTGGAAGCATGAGGTCCTTCCATAATTATAACTTAGAAAGAATCAATGATCTTGANGTTTTTTTGAAAAACTGGGTAGCCTACACAAAATCTTAACATTGGTGGCCATCTTCCCCACGACTAAGTTGGAAGGAGGAGATGCAAAAGATAGAACATGCTTGTCCATCAACTAAGGTGTCCCTGTTACTAGTTATCCTTGATTCTAGGAAAGGTTTCACTTATTGAATGTTGACTAGCAACTATCTGTCTCAACTAGAACGATAGTAAATCATCATGACCTTAGAAGGAAAAATTGTATAATAATATAAGGTCATTTTCATAGTGTTTGAAATTTTGTTTGTTGTAGTATGTTCACGAGGTTCCAGCAAAGGATATTATCACTTGGTTGGAATTTAACTATCCTTATGCATAAGTTATGGCATTAGTTAGCATGTGCCTTGTGCATCTCATTCATGGATAAGGCTACCTATCGATTTTTATCTAATACATTTAATGCCATTAAACTTTCCTTTTGTGCTAGACTTAAATTAAGGTTAAGTTCACAAGCCATTGAAAGTGTATGAAGCTCAATTTGAATTGGAAGAATTGGTGATTTTTTGTACACTAACTCATAAGGGAAATAGCCAATAGGAAGTTTCTAAGTGAATTGATAGGCCCATAGAGCATTGTTGAGTTTTCTGCTCTAGTATTTCCTATATTTACCAATTATGCAAGTTAGTATTCTAATTATTTTCCTATTAGTGACATTGACTTGACCATTAGCTTGGGAGTGGTATGGAGTTGTTAATTTATGCTCTACCCCTAAGCATTGCATTAATTACTGAAAGTTAGCACCTATGCAATGAGTCTCGTTGTTAGAAATAAGTGTCATTGAAATGCCAAACCTATTTACCACATGTTGTTATACAAACTGTGGTACTGTAAAGGAAGAATAGTCAATGATGGTAGTAGCTTCAACCCATTTGGTATAGTAGTCAACTACTATAATGATGTATGCCATTCTGTGGGACATGTAGTTGATGGGCCCCATGAAGTCAATGCCCCAAAGATCTAAAGGCTCTAGTGATTAGATCTAGTGTTGGGCCCTTCCATCTGTACATTTATTCCTCCATCATGTTAGCAACGTTTGCACAAATGGGAGAACTAATGGACATCCTTGAAGATTATTAGCTAGTAATATCATGCCATGAGGATTTTTATGACTATTCTCCTTCTTGCATAATGGCCCCCATAAGGGCCTTCATGAGTGTCCTAGAGAATTCGTAGTTAATCAGCTTCAAATACACATCATTGTACCAGGCCATTTGTACAAACCTTGTAGAGGTTGTCTTAAATTTCCATGTACTGTTTGGCTTGGTGAAGAAATTGTTATCTCTTCCTACTATCCTATTCCTACAATATCTCCTAAGTGAGTAGATAAGAGAGGAATTCATTATAGTAATCTTCAAGACTTTGCATTTCAATAGCTTTGGAAAATAGAAGTTCATCTAAAATTTGGTCAAATAAAGGTCCCTCATCCTCTTTTTTATCCCATCGTGACCGAGACAAGTGGTCAACGACCACATTCTTAGTTCCCTTTTTGTCCACCATGGTGAGGTTGAACTTCTATAGGATTACTAGCCACCATATGACATGGGGGCTAACTATTGGCTTATTCATGAAGAACCAAATGGCACTATGGTCTATGTGCATAAAAAATTAATATCTAAGCACATAGTGCCTAAATTTTTCTAAGGCATACATCGCCACCATGAGCTCCTTCTCCATGATGGTGTAGTTCAATTATGCTCCCACAATGGTTTTGCTTGCACAATGGATGTAGTAAGGACACTTTTGATCATTCAATTATGTAAGAACATCTCCTAAAGCATCATTTGATGCATCTTTTGTGATGTAAAAAGGTTTGGACTAATCAGGAGCATGTAGAATTGAAGTTTCTATGAGCTTCTGCTCTAACTTCTAGAATGCTAACTTGCATTCCTTGGTCCAATTGAAGGGTGCATCTTTCTTAGTTAGCTCAACTAATGGCTTAGCAATTTTTGAGAATTTTTCAATGAAGCATCAATAATAACTAGTATGGCCAAGAAATGTCCTTACATCTTTCACCATTTTTGGATACCTAGTGATTCTTTGGATGACCCGTACCTTTGTTGGGTTCACCTTGATCTCTTTTTCTAAACTTATGTACCCTAATATAATGCCTTCATGGATCATTAAATGGATTTTTTGTCATTTGAGCTTTAAGTTAGTCTCCATACATCATTGAAGCACTTGCTCAAATATGGTACCACATGTAGAGAAGTTGTCCATGAAGACTTCTACCTTGCTATTAATTTGTTGTTGAAAGATGCTAAGAACCAATCATTGGAAGTAACAGGGACATTGAACAAGCCAAAGGAAATCTTTCTATATACAAAATTCCTCCAAGAACTTGTGAATGTGGTTTTGGCCTAGTCCTAAGGTGTAATCTAGATTTGGTTATATCCACTATAATCATCTAGAAAACTATAATGGTAATTCCTTGCTATGGTGTCTAACACTTGATCAAAAATGGCAATAAAAAATGATCCTTGAAGGTTTTCATGTTCAACAGTCAAAAATCTATGCAAACTTTCAATTTTCCTCCTTTCTTGGATACAATAATAAGTGAGCTAACCCATTCACTATCTGCAACTAGATAGATGAACTTAGCCTTGAGGAGTTGTTCAACCTTCTCCTTGATAACCTACTTCAATTTGTGGTTCAATTTGCTCTACGACTACCTCTTTGGCTTGATGTAAGAGTCTGTATAAATGTAGTGTTAGCATATCCATGGATCTATTCCTATAAATTCATGTTATGACCAAGAAAAGGTGTTTGGCCATTTATTTATCACCTTCAACAACTTCTATTTTTATTTTAGAGCAAGCTTGACATTTATTATTACTAGCTTGCCATTGTTAAGAAAAACATATTCCATAGTTGCTAGTAAAGCCTATAGTTCAAGGAGCTCTTGTTTGAATTGATCAGGGATCTCCAACTTTTCTCATTCCATTTCACTTTATGTGTAGGAGAGTTGGTGATGGACTATTTCATTTCCTCATGTTCTCTACATAGGCACTAATAAGGCTTTCTAATGGTTCCATGCATATGGTGCACTCATATTGATGATCTGCTATCAACCACTAGGTACCTTCTTGCTTTGTGGCTGCTACATACAGGTACTTTTAAATAATTGTTATTTCAGCACATTGATTGCATGCTTGGACTGATGTATCTTTAACTGTCCATAGTTTCTGCCCATAATGGCACCCTATGTCATAGTATGTGATGCATGGACCCCCTTCTTCTTTACCTTGCCAAATTTAAATTCCTTAGAGATTTCCAAGAAAAGGTCTCAAATCCCTATCTTGGCATCAATTGTACTTAGCCATGCCCTTCCCACAATGATAGGAAAGTCCCCATTAAAATTTTTTACATGAATTAGAAGGAAATCTACATGATAAGACCACTCATAGATTGTGGTGGTCACAATGTCTTCCACTAGCCCTAGAGGAACAATGATGGACTAATATGCCAACTTAAGTTTGATATTGCTCTTCTTCAAATAAGGTAGGTTCTAGGTCTTATACATTTGTTGGGAGATTAAGTCCATACTAGAACCTGAATCCAAGAGAGCTTTGCATGGTTCATTCCCTACAATTTGTAAATAAATGAGGGAACTCCTAGGATCATATCATTTCCTAGGAAGGTGACCAGCATTTATCTAATCCATGATCACATGAGTCAACATAACAATATGGATATTTGAGGTCTTTTGGTTTGAAGGCAGCTTGATGGTAGTTTTAGAGGTAGATGAAATAGGGTTAATAGCCACATGTGCTTGTAAGGGTTTTGTGAGGTTGTTGATTCTGAAGAATGGTCTATTACAAGGCTTTGGTTCAAAACCACTTGGATGGATATTCGACTATAAATTTACCATCCTCGTAGCATTTCTCTACTATGATTGTGGCAAAATCTCACCCTGCAGAGATGGAGCAAGTAGTAAGGGTGTAGGTGTTTGTGGTGTAGGATTTGATAGATGTTATGAAGGATGAAAGGAAAAAGAAGACTCCTCCCTTGCAGAAGGTGCTCTATAATATTCCAATGGGTAGTAGTGGTGAGAGAAGGAAGTGTGATTTGATGAATCATGAGGGGATATAGGTTGTTGGATGTAATATCCATAAATATTTGGCTATTTGTAGGGATACTACTATGATGGTGGCAGTATTTCCCACAACTATGGGTATTAACATTGTTGATACTGCTCCTCAGGTTGAGGAGGTGCTCCACTTTGATAATACATTGACAAGTGGAACTATTTTCTATAGTTGCCTTATGAGTAAGGCAACCACTTGGATGCTTGCCATTTTGTAAACTTGGGATTCAATACATACACCCCATGCCCCTGTAGATGTGACAACATTGGGCAACATCCCTTAGGATGTTCATATTGGCAAATCTCATAGTCATCCTCATTTGTTTTAGAACTTGCAACCTCTTCAATCATTGTAGCTTTACCCTTGTGCTGATAATAATCTTGTTTTGTATCCTTTTTCTTCCTTCTTTCTTGACCGCTACTCCCTTGATCTTTTTGTTTCTCTATGATTTTCAAAGCAGTTTGAAACTTCTCATCCAAGGAGTCCACATTTTGTCTACCTTAGCTAATATGTCAATGACAGATTTTTGTATCAGTAAGGTCTTCCTTTACACCACTTCATCAAGAGATGTCTTCCCATCAAAGTCATAGAATCACACCTCCCTTTGCAAATGGAGGGGTCTCTATGATATTCCTTTGTACTTTAATGTTTTTTAGCTTCCCTTCTTCTTTAGCCATTTGTTCAATCAGCCTTTGTATTTGATAGTGTTACACCCCACCCAAAGGCAGCAAGTATGGTCATCTACTTATGAGTTATACATTACATGTGGAGTCCCAGTGGGTTTTCGGGGATGAGTTAATGTATTTTATATGTTATGAGGCTTTGTTTTTATGTTATGATTATGATGTCTTTTATATGCTTAACTAATGTGATTATGTACACTAGCCCTATGTGATGTGTTAGACAAGTGATGTTGCTAGCAGGGGTGTTAGAATAGGGTACAAGAGCATTTATCCAGTATGTTTTTATGCTTTATGTGTGATTCTGGTATTTCAGCATTTGTACAATAGCACCATGTTGCATGATTTTCGGGTGTAGTTTTGGCATGTAAATGTGTAGTGTGTCAGATAAGGATCTCATAGGTTCAAAAAAATTTTGATTTGGAGTCCCACTGTGTTTGTTACACATGATTAAAGTTTACGGTATTAGTTATGGAAATGAAAAATAAAAATACCTTAGGAAAATTGTTCTATAAAAAAATAATAAATAATTCAAGTTAAAAAAATAAAGTAAAAAGTAAAAATAACATTAGCACATGACGTGCACTACCTCAGTTGCTATTTTTATTTTAGAAAGTAATATGGCCTCAAGCATTGTTTTATGTTTTTATTTTCTTATGGCATAAGAGGCCACCACCTTTTTCTGCCACCACCCATATGCATTGGGTCTATTTCAGTTGTTTTCTTTTCTGTTCAAAAACAAAACAAGGGTGACATTTGTTCTCTTCTCTTTTCCTCTGTTTTCTTCTATTTTCCTCCTTTTTCTGGATTTTGAGCCTTTTCGATGGATTTTTCTTGCTCTGAACCCAGATTTGGGATTACTACAGTCATATCTACGTAGCTCCAGAACTTGTTGGGAGCAAAACGGAGTCTTATTGGATTTTTGAGGATTTTCTCCTTGTTTCAGCCTTTCTACCCCAATAATTTTAATTGGTGGGTTGTCTTTACCTTTTCCTTGTATTTTTGTGCTGGGTTAGTGTAGATGATTATGTGATGTGTGCATGTGGGACAAACAGTGTAAAGATTGAGCTTGGATATGTTATTTTGTCTATTTCCCAAAATTGTCCAATTTTGGTTATGGATTGTGGATGAATATATATGCAATGTATGGGATGATGTGGACTTGTGGACTATGATATATGGTGTTGATGAGCCTCGTATGAGATGCTATTTGTGAGGCCAATTAGGGTGCAAGCATTTTTTTCAAGTGTTCTAAATATTATTTAAATATCATTTTATTAAGCAAACTTTGAACACACATAACTTTGCTTCCAAGAGTCTAATTTAGGTAAAATTAGTATTGTTGGGATCATTTTTGAAGGTACTTTCTAATTGTGAAATTAGTTTTCTCTTTGGGCATATCTCATTTTGAAGGTTATTCTAGTGGTTATTTGTATGGAAGTACGTGTCTTTTGAGGAATATGATATTATTTTTTCATATCAAGGTCTTCATGTTTTTCTGTTGCATTGTGGTATTGTTTTCATGGAATGACTATTAGGGGTGGATCTATGCGGTTATGTTTGTTGGGTGTGTTATTCTTATGACATGTGTTAGCTTAAGCTTGCTAGACTGTGTATATGTTTTTGTGATGACACTTGTGATGGTCGTTGGTGGGTGGTGCTAGCATGAGGGTGTGGACCAGTTGGTGATGGGGCAACCTAGAGGTAGTATGGATTGGCCCCCACTATGATTCATCAGTGAGGCTCCTATCTCAAGCCTCATCCTAAGAGTGGGAGAGTGTAGGTATGTTCGTCCCTACAACTGGTCCGTAGCATAGGTGTGTTCATCCCTATCACCAGTCCTCTAGAAGGCTAGTGATTTCGAGTCATAGGTTGATGGACCCTAGCACCAGTTGGATAAATAAAATACTAGTAAAAGACCTACAGGCAATGGCTATTATGAGTACTCATGGCAGTTTCACATGCTACACTAAGCATGGATATGCTAGCAACCACGTGGACTATGTATGTGATAGTATTGGTTCATGAGTCATATCGTTGAGAATGGGTGTTCTATTTGGATTATGATTATGTGGATCATGGACTCTTTATGGTATATCATGGGTATGATGATATGGACATGGTAGATGATGTTAGACCATGGCTTGGTCTCTGCGTGTATGATAGTATGTTAGCTTTATGGATGATATGGTGTGTGTTATTTTGAGCATGCATGAGACTAATAGTATTGCAAGTTGCCTTGTACCCCACTCCTCTCCTCTAGTGCAACACTTGTTGACCATCTAGCATGGGAAGTGTAAAGGCTTCTCACTCAATTGTATACTGACTTTATTTAATTACAAGTGAAAGACACTGGAGCATAGATGAGCATGGAGAGGAAGGGTAAAGGAGGGGAAAATCTTCTATGCTTGGTTGATGTATATTTTCATGTACAATAGTGTGGAATAGATACCCTTGTATGGAACTCTCTATACTCTTCTATATACGATGATGAGGGTTATGTGTTCTTCTGTATGTTCGTAGAATAGTGTATAGTTTGCTTTATGTAGAGACATGCATTTTTATAATGTGATATGTATGTTTAGTTTTTGGTATGGTAGGAAAGTTCTATACCATTTAACATTTCTTATTATCATGTATTCTACACATTATTGGTTCTAGTTATCATGCTTATATGCTAAGATTACTTGATCCTAGGCATTACCCTGCCCTTGCTAGGGCAGGGTATTACATTGTGGTATCAGAGCTAGTTTACTTTGATGTTGTATGATGGTGGGGGTACTCACTCATTTGTGTAATTTTAGATTATAAAGATGTATAGTAGACGTGGTCATGATGCTAGTGGGGCCTGTAGACCAGAAGGGTCTAATGATGGCCAGGAGAAACCTCCTCAAACATCTAGTAGTGGTCTTGTAAAGAGGCAACCAGAGCTTATACAACAATTGTTACCAATCCTATAGCAACATGTTGCAACTAGTGATGCTCCTATTCCCATGATTAGGGAAGTGGGAAGTGGTAGTGGTAGTGGAGGCTCAAGAGAATCAAATAGGTAGCCTATTAATAGGGAACGAGTAGAGAAATTTCAAAAATTGGGACATCCTAGATTTGATGGCACTGAGGATCCCACCATGGCTATAAAATGGTTGGAGGAATTGCAACAGGCTTTTGATTTGCTAGGTTGTTCATCAATTCAGCAGACTCACTTGGCAATTTATCAATTAGTTGGTACTACCTAGCATTGGTGGACAATTGAAGAGCAAGCCAAAGGATTGAATGGTCAAGAGGTGGCATGGGATGATTTTCTATCATCTTTCAGAGATTGTTATGTGTCCACCCAATATGCATAGGCCAAGGAGAATAATTTCTACCGTTTGTGTCAGGGTAGTTGGTCTATGGCAAAGTATGATGCTTATTTCTCTAAGCTAAGTAGTTGGGTACCCCAGATGCAGATAGATGCTTAGGCATGGGCAAATAGGTTTGTTTGAGGCTTGATACCATCTTTGAAGGATCACCTATTACCTCTTAGATAAACTTCCTATGATGAAGCTAGAGCAGTAGCCATGGATTTAGAGAGGAGTCAACAGGAGGATACAATGCATAGAGAGAGGCAATAGGGGTAGAAGAGAGGACCAACATCTGGAGAGAGGCCTAGCACCTCTAAGCAAGCTCATGGCCATGGAGGAGAGCATCCAACACCTACTCATGACCCTATTGTTGGAGTTGGTCATGGAGCTATTTTTTGTTATAGATGTGGGCAGCCTAGTCATCTGTAAAGGGATTGCCAGAATTGTTTTACATGTGGGAAAATAGGGCATCGAGCTTGAGAGTGCCCAAAGTAGGCAAGAAGTAGTGGAGGAGGCAAAGTTTGAGGACAATGACCTCTAGTTTAGGGTGGACGGGGAGCACTAGTCACTCCGCCCAAAGGAGGGGACCAGAGGACTTAAGGATGGGTGTATGCCTTAACAGATTAGCCTTTGGATGTGCAACCAAACACAATGATGGAGATGGAAGGTATGATTTTGGGCTTTGCTATGTTAATGTTATTTGATCTTGATGCTAGCCATTCTTTCATAGATCCTACAGTTGCACATCATGTAGCTCTTGTATGTCATTCTCTTTCTCTTGGGTTGATAGTATCTTCTACTAGGGGTCATGAAACTTGAGTTGATTAGATATGTAGGAATGTGCTAATAGAATTGGAAGGTGTGCACTGGGTTAGTGATTTACATGTTATGGCCCTTGGGGTGTATGATGTAATTTTGGAGATGGATTGGTTGTCATAGTTCAATGCTAGTTTGGACTGTTAGTAAAAGCTCCTATGATTATAATCAGTTGATGGTGCTCTGATTAAGGTACAAACTCATCCAAGGATTATGTGCCTGGATTTAGTCTCCTCTTAGATGTATTGTAGGATGCTTCAAAAAAGGCATGCATATGGTTGATGGGACACGATATCGCAGCCCATGCGATATCGCGTATGTGATATTGCATCTGATGCGATATCGCATCCCCCGCGATATCGCGTCTTCCCTTGCGATATCGCGTACACGATATCGCAATGCACCATCATATCTATAAATAAGAGGTGTCTCTCCCTTATTTCAGAATCATAGCCTAGACAGTAGGGAAAATCTGGCAAATTGATCACTCTAGAGATAGAATATTTTCCATGTGCCCGCAGTAGGAGTTTCAAAGTGAACAGATCTTTATTCGAGCAAACATTATACCTGAACATAAGTTTGTGTACGGCAATAAAGATGAGCTTTTTGGATAAACCTTGCAATGCATGGAATAGGATTTTATTATTTTTATTTATTACATGTTATTTATTACTTGTTATTTAATGTGGAATGAGTATGACTTGATTACGAGCATCTAAGTGTGACTACTTGGTAACCCAGTGGCGTACCTAGGATCTGCACTTGGTAATCCCAGTGGTAGTCGTGCACCTGGATGTGTACAGATAATCAAGGAATGAATGCTCATCGCACTTAGGCTAGATTATATTCTCTTACCCTTTCCTCCTAGTTAAGTGTCTTGGTATGACCACTTCGAGCACATGAGTTACGCGTGGTGATCCCAGCAACGATTAGCGTTTGGTAGCCGTGGTTACATCGGTTCAGGGCGTGTACAGTAAGTGGGAACGGATGCTGACGCTAGGTTAATTTAGACTTAGTTCACTAGTTAGAGTTAGGAATTAGTCTCTCTACCCTTCAACTCAATAGCATAGGAGATAAAACATAAAAACAATAAAAATCATATACCTTGGACTTACTTAACCATACACCGTGACAACTACAAGTAAGTCTGGGAAGACAACGAATAATTAACCCTAAGTATTCCATGGGGCGTGTAGGCACTTAGTCTATGGAGTTCGACCAGATCGCACGTGCTACGCTCGTATTCGTATGGTTAAGTGTAGGGGTATCTCGCCACTCATCATTGGCGCCATTGCTGGGGACTAAGTGTTTGTGCGCTGAATAGAACATAGGATATCACTCAAATCGTTAAGAGCCTAAACAAACCTTCGAGTTAATTAATTAAAAGAAGAAAGTTATATAACAGGAAGTTAGCACACCAATAACAATGTCTTCTTCTAGCAAAAGCAATTCACCACCTAATGACCATACAAAGAACAGTCGGCAATCAAAAAAACATAACCTAAATCTACCAATTCCTCAACAATATAGGGTGGAATATACTCATCTCGATGAGTATATTCCCAATTTTACTTTTATCCTCCATCAAGATGAACAGATGCACTAGAGAGATTTGCAAGGTAACATTGTGTTACCTCCGGACCGAGCAGTCCCAAACATGCTTCTCCGTGCTTTGGCACAAATTGGCATGACAGAACTATATGCTGAATACATTGCGGAGAATTTTGACATAAGGGATTACCATCCCACACCTTTACAACGTATGAGGGACTCAAGGCAGGAGAGCCAACATACACTATCGAAGGCCAAAGAGGTCCCGCACATCCTTAGCGAAATCGGAGATGTTCCCCCTCCTAACGAAAGTGAGGAGGTGGGGTATCAGAACCTATGCTTAACGATACATAACACTAGTTCTGATCCCCATGAACACCAATTGTTCACAGAAGGAAAAACAACTCATGACAAGGATCGGCACTTAGATCGTCATCACGATCGGGGCCGAAGCCACAGAAGAGAAGGTAGGAAACATCACCATGGTGATGGTTCTCCTTCTTCTTCCCCTTCTTCACATCACTCACCCTCTCCTTCCACCTCTGGGCGTAGTCATAGAGAGCACAACGGTGAGGATAAAGGTAGGAAAAATGAGAAACATTAATGAGAGAGTCGAGAGAGAGGACAAGGGCATGAATGAAGGGAAAGTAGGGAACAACATAGACATCATAGGTGACATGAAAGAGATGATCATGACGAGCCCCTACTTGCCACCCTAAGTATGCTCAACATAATGGAGGCAGTTAGGATACCAACAAGGCATTTAAAAGATAGCTGGATCAAATGCTTAGACATGAACAATATCCCATGCTTTGAGGGGGGATATAACGTTAATCCGCAGCATCATTTACAGGCATTCCACGATGCCTGTGCCTTGCAAAACATAGAGAACGAGTGGCAAAAAGTTAAGTTGTTTCCCAAGACACTCACCAAGGAAGCAGAGAGTTGGTACCAATCCTTAGAACTGGAAACCATCAGGAGGTGGAGTACGATGTTAGAACTCTTCAACGATAAGTATCAAACGTACTCTAGAGTGTCTAACTTGTGTAAGAAGATCCAAGGATGGAAGCAAGGTACTCATGAACCCTTGGATGCTGCCATGGCCCACTACTATACATTGTTACATTGTTGCCCAGGCCATGGATACACTCAATGGGATCAACTTCACCACATTGTAGATGGGCTAAGGCATGAGACAAGGAGAACCCTTGGGACTTATGCCGAAGGGAGACTATCACAACTTAGAGCCCATGAAGTACATTGCTTGTTGGAACAAAAGAAGAAGGTGAGCTATGAAAAAGGGAAAGTGTGGAAAAATACAACCATGATCCCTCTCTTCGAAAGAAGGGAGTGAGATTTTGTGATGAGGAGGATGAGTCACCACTCAAAGAGTTGGTGAACAGAAAAACCTTGCCGATCCAAAAGCTAATAGTAGAAGTATCAGCTAAGATGGATCAATTATGGGATTCCTTAGACTCCAGCCTTGAAACTATCTTGAAAGTTGTAGAAGAGTCTAAGGAGGAACAAACTAGTAACAAGAACAAGACAAAGCGGAGAAATTCAAGCCCTGCACATAATAAGGGTAAGGGTAAAATTACTATCTCCGATGAAGTTGTGGATTCAGACACAAACGATGACGGTGGATGTGAGATCTGCCATTATGATCATCTTAAGGGATGTTGTCTAATCATCTCACATCTACAGGAGTCTAGGGTGTATGCACTTAATCCAAGACTTAACCAACGACAAACACCTCGAAGGTTACCTTATCCACAAGGTAACCCAAGGCAGTTCCACCAACCGTTAATGTATTATCCAAGTGGAACTCCACCACAACCCATCGGACAACATTAGCAATGGTAATACCCACAATCATGGGAGATGCCACCGCCAACACAACAATACCCTTACCAGCAGCTAGACCCATATGGATATTATGTGCAACAGCCGGTTTCTCCAAGTGACTCTATGGGTCACACAACTCCCCAACGTCACTACCAAGTTCAAGAGTACTTTAGGAGGACTCCTTCTCCTTCGGGAGACACCCCACATACTTACCATCCTCCAACTCCATCCGCACCTCTTCCATCGGTAGTTCCCATAGCACCTCCTGCTCTGACAATGCAAGGGGAAATCCCTACTCAACCGCAGCAACGTAACACTGCGAGAGCTATAAATATTCAACTTGCTGCTGTTTCTGATAACTGTAAAAAGAAAAGACCTTTCTTCATAACCAAAATCCCAAACAAACTCTCGCAACAACAAGCAGTTGAGCCTAGGTACATGCCTCCACCATCTAACACTTCAGAGCACCCTTCAATCCAACAAAGTTGTACGCATATGGTTATGTTAACACATACCGTAACCGACTGGATCAAGGTAGGACACCTTCTTAGGAAACTAACTGATCCTGGAAGCCCCTTAATCTATTTACAAATCGCTAGGAATGAACCACATAAGGCTCTTCTTGACTCAGGTTCCGGAGTCAACCTAATTTCAC